>RQOL01000365.1:0-73059 GCA_013076295.1 Sanderia malayensis
ACACTAATTGCACTTGAATGCACGTTATTACAGCTAAAACTAAGTAAAATACAAATGCATTTGCTTGTTTTCAGTGATATTAACATTTATTCACACTACTTACAAATGAAATTACGTTTTTACGGCTGAAACTAAGTAAAATACACATGCTTTTCCTTGTTTTCAGTGATATTAACGTTTATTCACACTATATGCACGTCAATTTACTTTTTTACAGTTGAAACTAATTAAAATACACATGCATTTGCTTATTTTCAGTGATATTAACATTCGATCACATTAATTGCATATTAATTTACGTTTTCACAGTTGAAACTAAGCAAAATGCACATGCATTTGCTTGTTTTTAGTAATATTAACATTACTGCACACTAATTGCACTTGAATGCACGTTATTACAGCTAAAACTAAGTAAAATACACACGCATTTGCTTGTTTTCAGTATTAACAATACCGCACACTAATTGCACATGAATCCATGTTATTACAGCTGAAACTAAGTAAAATACACATACATTTGCTTGTTTTCAGTGGTATTAACATTACTGCACACTAATTGCACTTGAATGCACGTTATTACAGCTGAAACTAAGTAAAATACACATGCATTTGCTTGTTTTCAGTGATATTAACATTACTGCACACTAATTGCCCATGAATCCACGTTATTACAGTTGAAACTAAGTAAAATACGCCAGCATTTGCTTGTTTTCGGTGATATTACCATTTATTCACACTACTTACACATGAAATTACGTTTTTACGGCTGAAACTAAGTAAAATACACATGCTTTTCCTTGTTTTCAGTGATATTAACGTTCATTAACCTTAATTGCAAATGAAGCCGTGTTTTTACAGTTGAAACTAATTAAAATACACATGCATTTGCTTGTTTTCAGTGATATTAACATTCAATCACATTAAATGCATATTAATTTACGTTTTCACAGTTGAAACTAAGCAAAATACACATGCATTTGCTTGCTTTTAGTGATATTAACATTACTGCACACTAATTGCACTTGAATGCACGTTATTACAGCTAAAACTAAGTAAAATACAAATGCATTTGCTTGTTTTCAGTGATATTAACATTATTCACACTACTTACACATGAAATTACGTTTTACGGCTAAAACTAAGTAAAATACACATGGTTTTCCTTGTTTTCAGTGATATTAACGTTTATTCACACTATATGCACATCAATTTACTTTTTACAGTTGAAACAAATTAAAATACACATGCATTTGCTTGTTTTCAGTGATATTAACATTCGATCACATTAATTGCATATTAATTTACGTTTTCACAGTTGAAACTAAGCAAAATCACATGCATTTGCTTGTTTTTAGTGATATTAACATTACTGCACACTAATTGCACTTGAATGCACGTTATTACAGCTAAAACTAAGTAAAATACACACGCATTTGCTTGTTTTCAGTATTAACAATACCGCACACTAATTGCACATGAATCCATGTTATTACAGCGGAAACTAAGTAAAATACACATACATTTGCTTGTTTTCAGTGTATTAACATTACTGCACACTAATTGCACTTGAAGCCAAGCTATTACAGCTGAAACTAAGTAAAATACACATGCATTTGCTTGTTTTCAGTGATATTAACATTACTGCACACTAATTGCCCATGAATCCACGTTATTATAGTTGAAACTAAGTAAATACATGCATTTGCTTGTTTTCAGTGATATTAACATCTATTCACACTACTTACACCTGAATTTATGTTTTTACAGCTGAAACTAAGTAAAATACACATGCTTTTGCTTTTTTTCAGTGTATTAACGTTTATTCACACTATATGCACATCAATTTACTTTTTTACAGGTAAAACTAAGCAAAATACACATGCATTTGCTTGTTTTAGTGATATTAATATTACTGCACACTAATTGAACTTGAATCCACGTTATTACAGCTAAACGAAGTAAAATACACATGCATTTGCTTGTTTTCAGTATAAACAATACTGCATACTAATTGCACATGAATCCACATTATTACAGCTGAAACTAAGTAAAATACATATTCATTTGCTTGTTTTCAGTGATATTAACATTACTGCACACCATTGCACATGAATCCACGTTATTACATTTGAAAGTAAGTAAAATACACAAGCATTTGCTTGCTTTCAGTGATATTAAGATTCATTCACACTAATTGCACATGAAGCCACGTTATTACAGCTGAATCGAAGTAAAAGACACATGCATTGGCTTGTTTTCAGTGATATTAACATTCCTTCACACTACAAACAATGCACATGAAGCCACGTTATTACAGCTGAAAAAGAAAGACACATGCAAAGCACAGTGATAAACACCTTCACACAGTAAAGTACAATACATCAATTTACTGTTTTACTGTTCAAACTAAGTAAATACACATGCATTTCCTTGTTTTCAGTGACATTCACATTCATTCACATTAACTGCACATTAAGTTACGTTTTTACAGTTGAAACTAAGTAAATTTCACATGCATTTGCTTGTTTTCAGTGATCTTAACTTTCATTAACCTTAATTGCAAATGAAGCCGTGTTTTTACAGCTGAAACTAAGTAAAATACAAATGCATTTGCTTGTTTCAGTGATATTAACATTCCTTCACACTAAGTACAGATCAATTTACTGTTTTACTGTTCAAACTAAGTAAAATACACATGCATTTCCTGTTTTCAGTGACATTCACATTCAATCACATTAATTGCATATTAATTTACGTTTTCACAGTTGAAACTAAGCAAAATGCACATGCATTTGCTTGTTTTTAGTGAATTAACATTACTGCACACTAATTGCACTTGAATGCAAGTTATTACAGCTAAAACTAAGTAAAAACACACGCATTGCTTGTTTGGTATTAACAATACCGCACACTAATTGCACATGAATCCATGTTATTACAGCTGAAACTAAGTAAAATACACATACATTTGCTGTTTTCAGTGGTACTAACATTACTGCACACTAATTGCACTTGAAGCCAAGTTATTACAGCTGAAACTAAGTAACATACACATGCATTTGCTTGTTTTCAGTGATATTAACATTACTGCACACCAATTGCCCATGAATCCACGTTATTACAGTGCAAACTAAGTAAAATACACATGCATTTCCTTGTCTTCAGTGACATTCACATTCATTCACATTAACTGCACATTAAGTTACGTTTTTACAGTTGAAACTAAGTAAATTACACATGCATTGCTTGTTTCAGTGATCTTAACTTTCATTAACCTTAATTGCAAATGAAGCCGTGTTTTTACAGCTGAAACTAAGCAAAATACAACTACATTTGCTTGTTTTCAGTAATATTAACATTTATTCACACTACTTACACATGAAATTACGTTTTTACGGCTGAAACTAAGTAAAATACACATGCTTTTCCTTGTTTTCAGTGATATTAACGTTTATTCACACTATATGCACATCAATTTACTTTTTTACGGTTGAAACTAATTAAAATACACATGCATTTGCTTGTTTTCAGTGATATTAACATTCAATCACATTAATTGCATATTAATTTACGTTTTTACAGTTGAAACTAAGCAAAATACACATTCATTTGCTTTTTTTAGTGATATTAACATTACTGCACACTAATTGCACTTGAATGCACGTTATTACAGCTAAAACTAAGTGAAATACAAATGCATTTGCTTGGTTTCAGTGATATTAACATTATTCACACTACTTACACATGAAATTACGTTTATACGGCTGAAACTAAGTAAAATACACATGCTTTTCCTTGTTTTCAGTGATATTAACGTTTATTCACACTATATGCACATCAATTTACTTTTTTACAGTTGAAACTAATTAAAATACACATGCATTTGCTTGTTTTCAGTGATATTAACATTCAATCACATTAATTGCATATTAATTTACGTTTTCACAGTTGAAACTAAGCAAAATGCACATGCATTTGCTTGTTTTTAGTGATATTAACATTACTGCACACTAATTGCACTTGAATGCACGTTATTACAGCTAAAACTAAGTAAAACACACACGCATTTGCTTGTTTTCAGTATTAACAATACCGCACACTAATTGCACATGAATCCATGTTATTACAGCTGAAACTAAGTAAAATACACATACATTTGCTTGTTTTCATGGTATTAACATTACTGCACACTAATTGCACTTGAATGCACGTTATTACAGCTAAAACTAAGTAAAATACACACGCATTTGCTTGTTTTCAGTATTAACAATACCGCACACTAATTGCACATGAATCCATGTTATTACAGCTGAAACTAAGTAAAATACACATACATTTGCTTGTTTTCAGTGGTATTAACATTACTGCACACTAATTGCACTTGAAGCCAAGTTATTACAGCTGAAACTTAGTAAAATACACATGCATTTGCTTGTTTTCAGTGATATTAACATTACTGCACACTAATTGCCCATGAATCAACGTTATTATAGCTGAAACTAAGTAAAATACATATGCATTTGCTTGTTTTCAGTAATATTAACATTACTGCACAATAAATGCACATGAATCCACGTTATTACATGTGAAAGTAAGTAAAATACACACGCATTTGCTTGCTTTCAATGATATTAAGATTCATTCACACTAATTGCACATGAAGCCACGTTATTACAGCTGAATCGAAGTAAAAGACACATGCATTGGCTTGTTTTTAGTGATATTAACATTCCTTCACACTAAGTACAGATCAATTTACTGTTTTACAGTTCAAACTAAGTAAAATACACATGCATTTCCTTGTTTTCAGTGACATTCACATTCATTCACATTAACTGCACATTAAGTTACGTTTTTACAGTTGAAACTAAGTAAATTACACATGCATTTGCTTGTTTCAGTGATCTTAACTTTCATTAACCTTAATGGCAAATGAAGCCGTGTTTTACAGCTGAAACTAAGTAAAATACAAATGCATTTGCTTGTTTTCAGTGATATTAACATTTATTCACACTACTTACACATGAAATTACGTTTTTAGGGCTGAAACTAAGTAAAATACACATGCTTTTCCTTGTTTTAAGTGATATTAACGTTTATTCACACTATGTGCACATCAATTTACTTTTTTACAGTTGAAACTAATTAAAATACACATGCATTTGCTTGTTTTCAGTGATATTAACATTCAATCACATTAATTGCATATTAATTTACGTTTTCACAGTTGAAACTAAGCAAAATACACATGCATTTGCTTGTTTTTAGTGATATTAACATTACTGCACACTAATTGCACTCGAATGCACGTTATTACAGCTAAAACTAAGTAAAATACAAATGCATTTGCTTGTTTTCAGTGATATTAACATTTATTCACACTACTTACACATGAAATTACGTTTTTACGGCTGAAACTAAGTAAAATACACATGCTTTTCCTTGTTTTCAGTGATATTAACGTTTATTCACACTATATGCACATCAATTTACTTTTTTACGGTTGAAACTAATTAAAATACACATGCATTTGCTTGTTTTCAGTGATATTAACATTCAATCACATTAATTGCATATTAATTTACGTTTTTACAGTTGAAACTAAGCAAAATACACATTCATTTGCTTGTTTTAGTGATATTAACATTACTGCACACTAATTGCACTTGAATGCACGTTATTACAGCTAAAACTAAGTGAAATACAAATGCATTTGCTTGGTTTCAGTGATATTAACATTTATTCACACTACTTACACATGAAATTACGTTTATACGGCTGAAACTAAGTAAATACACATGCTTTTCCTTGTTTTCAGTGATATTAACGTTTATTCACACTATATGCACATCAATTTACTTTTTACAGTTGAAACTAATTAAAATACACATGCATTTGCTTGTTTTCAGTGATATTAACATTCAATCACATTAATTGCATATTAATTTACGTTTTCACAGTTGAAACTAAGCAAAATGCACATGCATTTGCTTGTTTTTAGTGATATTAACATTACTGCACACTAATTGCACTTGAATGCACGTTATTACAGCTAAAACTAAGTAAAACACACACGCATTTGCTTGTTTTCAGTATTAACAATACCGCACACTAATTGCACATGAATCCATGTTATTACAGCTGAAACTAAGTAAAATACACATACATTTGCTTGTTTTCAGTGGTATTAACATTACTGCACACTAATTGCACTTGAATGCACGTTATTACAGCTAAAACTAAGTAAAATACACACGCATTTGCTTGTTTTCAGTATTAACAATACCGCACACTAATTGCACATGAATCCATGTTATTACAGCTGAAACTAAGTAAAATACACATACATTTGCTTGTTTTCAGTTATTAAACATACTGCACACTAATTGCACTTGAAGCCAAGTTATTACAGCTGAAACTTAGTAAAATACACATGCATTTGCTTGTTTTCAGTGATATTAACATTACTGCACACTAATTGCCCATGAATCCACGTTATTATAGCTGAAACTAAGTAAAATACATATGCATTTGCTTGTTTTCAGTAATATTAACATTACTGCACAATAAATGCACATGAATCCACGTTATTACATGTGAAAGTAAGTAAAATACACAAGCATTTGCTTGCTTTCAATGATATTAAGATTCATTCACACTAATTGCACATGAAGCCACGTTATTACAGCTGAATCGAAGTAAAAGACACATGCATTGGCTTGTTTTAGTGATATTAACATTCCTTCACACTAAGTACAGATCAATTTACTGTTTTACAGTTCAAACTAAGTAAAATAAACATGCATTTCCTTGTTTTCAGTGACATTCACATTCATTCACATTAACTGCACATTAAGTTACGTTTTTACAGTTGAAACTAAGTAAATTACACATGCATTTGCTTGTTTTCAGTGATCTTAACTTTCATTAACCTTAATGGCAAATGAAGCCGTGTTTTTACAGCGAAACTAAGTAAAATACAAATGCATTTTGCTTGTTTTCAGTGACATTAACATTTATTCACACTACTTACACATGAAATTACGTTTTTAGGGCTGAAACTAAGTAAAATACACATGCTTTTCCTTGTTTTAAGTGATATTAACGTTTATTCACACTATGTGCACATCAATTTACTTTTTACAGTTGAAACTAATTAAAATACACATGCATTTGCTTGTTTTCAGTGATATTAACATTCAATCACATTAATTGCATATTAATTTACGTTTTCACAGTTGAAACTAAGCAAAATACACATGCATTTGCTTGTTTTTAGTGATATTAACATTACTGCACACTAATTGCACTTGAATGCACGTTATTACAGCTAAAACTAAGTAAAATACAAATGCATTTGCTTGTTTTCAGTGATATTAACATTTATTCACACTACTTACACATGAAATTACGTTTTTACGGCTGAAACTAAGTAAAATACCCATGCTTTTCCTTGTTTTCAGTGATATTAACGTTTATTCACACTATATGCACGTCAATTTACTTTTTACAGTTGAAACTAATTAAAATACACATGCATTTGCGTTTTCAGTGATATTAACATTCGATCACATTAATTGCATATTAATTTACGTTTTCACAGTTGAACTAAGCAAAATACACATGCATTTGCTTGTTTTTCAGTGATATTAACATTACTGCACACTAATTGCCATGAATGCACGTTTTTACAGTGCAAACTAAGTAAATACACATGCATTTCCTTGTCTTCAGTGACATTCACATTCATTCACATTAACTGCACATTAGTTACGTTTTTACAGTTGAAACTAAGTAATTACACATGCATTTGCTTGTTTTCAGTGATCTTAACTTTCATTAACCTAATTGCAAATGAAGCCGTTTTTTACAGCTGAAACTAAGCAAAATACAACTACATTTGCTTGTTTTCAGTAATATTAACATTTATTCACACTACTTACACATGAAATTACGTTTTTACGGCTGAAACTAAGTAAAATACACATGCTTTTCCTTGTTTTCAGTGATATTAACGTGTTATTCACACTATATGCACATCAATTTACTTTTTTACGGTTGAAACTAATTAAAATACACATGCATTTGCTTGTTTTCAGTGATATTAACATTCAATCACATTAATTGCATATTAATTTACGTTTTTACAGTTGAAACTAAGCAAAATACACATTCATTGCTTGTTTTTAGTGATATTAACATTACTGCACACTAATTGCACTTGAATGCACGTTATTACAGCTAAACTAAGTGAAATACAAATGCATTGCTTGTTTCAGTGATATTAACATTTATTCACACTATTACACATGAAATTACGTTTATACGGCTGAAACTAAGTAAAATACACATGCTTTTCCTTTTTTCAGTGATATTAACGTTTATTCACACTAATGCACATTCAATTTACTTTTTTACAGTTGAAACTAATTAAAATACACATGCATTTGCTTGTTTTCAGTGATATTAACATTCATCACATTAATTGCATATAATACGTTTTCACAGTTGAAACTAAGCAAAATGCACATGCATTTGTCTGTTTTTAGTGATATTAACATATACTGCACACTAATTGCACTTGAATGCACGTTATTACAGCTAAAACTAAGTAAAACACACACGCATTTGCTTGTTTTCAGTATTAACAATACCGCACACTAATTGCACATGAATCCATGTTATTACAGCTGAAACTAAGTAAAATACACATACATTTGCTTGTTTTCAGTGGTATTAACATTACTGCACACTAATTGCACTTGAATGCACGTTATTACAGCTAAAACTAAGTAAAATACACACGCATTGCTTGTTTTCAGTATTAACAATACGCACACTAATTGCACATGAATCCATGTTATTACAGCTGAAACTAAGTAAAATACATACATTTGCTTGTTTTTCAGTGGTATTAACATTACTGCACACTAATTGCACTTGAAGCCAAGTTATTACAGCTGAAACTTAGTAAAATACACATGCATTTGCTTGTTTTCAGTGATATTAACATTACTGCACACTAATTGCCCATGAATCAACGTATTATAGCTGAAACTAAGTAAAATACATATGCATTTGCTTGTGTTTTCAGTAATATTAACATTACTGCACAAAAATGCACATGAATCCACGTTATTACATGTGAAAGTAAGTAAAATACACCACGCATTTGCTTGCTTTCAATGATATTAAGATTCATTCACACTAATTGCACATGAACACGTTATTACAGCTGAACGAAGTAAAAGACACATGCATTGGCTTGTTTTTAGTGATATTAACATTCCTTCACACTAAGTACAGATCAATTTACTGTTTTACAGTTCAAACTAAGTAAAATACACATGCATTTCCTTGTTTTCAGTGACATTCACATTCATTCACATTACTGCACATTAAGTTACGTTTTTACAGTTGAAACTAAGTAAATTACACATGCATTTGCTTGTTTTCAGTGATCTTAACTTTCATTAACCTTAATGGCAAATGAAGCCGTGTTTTTACAGCTGAAACTAAGTAAAATACAAATGCATTTGCTTGTTTTCAGTGATATTAACATTTATTCACACTACTTACACATGAAATTACGTTTTTAGGGCTGAAACTAAGTAAAATACACATGCTTTTCCTTGTTTTAAGTGATATTAACGTTTATTCACACTATGTGCACATCAATTTACTTTTTTACAGTTGAAACTAATTAAAATACACATGCATTTGCTTGTTTTCAGTGATATTAACATTCAATCACATTAATTGCATATTAATTTACGTTTTCACAGTTGAAACTAAGCAAAATACACATGCATTTGCTTGTTTTTAGTGATATTAACATTACTGCACACTAATTGCACTCGAATGCACGTTATTACAGCTAAAACTAAGTAAAATACAAATGCATTTGCTTGTTTTCAGTGATATTAACATTTATTCACACTACTTACACATGAAATTACGTTTTTACGGCTAAAACTAAGTAAAATACACATGCTTTTCCTTGTTTTCAGTGATATTAACGTTTATTCACACTATATGCACATCAATTTACTTTTTTACGGTTGAAACTAATTAAAATACACATGCATTTGCTTGTTTTCAGTGATATTAACATTCAATCACATTAATTGCATATTAATTTACGTTTTTACAGTTGAAACTAAGCAAAATACACATTCATTTGCTTGTTTTAGTGATATTAACATTACTGCACACTAATTGCACTTGAATGCACGTTATTACAGCTAAAACTAAGTGAAATACAAATGCATTTGCTTGGTTTCAGTGATATTAACATTTATTCACACTACTTACACATGAAATTACGTTTATACGGCTGAAACTAAGTAAAATACACATGCTTTTCCTTGTTTTCAGTGATATTAACGTTTATTCACACTATATGCACATCAATTTACTTTTTTACAGTTGAAACTAATTAAAATACACATGCATTTGCTTGTTTTCAGTGATATTAACATTCAATCACATTAATTGCATATTAATTTACGTTTTCACAGTTGAAACTAAGCAAAATGCACATGCATTTGCTTGTTTTTAGTGATATTAACATTACTGCACACTAATTGCACTTGAATGCACGTTATTACAGCTAAAACTAAGTAAAACACACACGCATTTGCTTGTTTTCAGTATTAACAATACCGCACACTAATTGCACATGAATCCATGTTATTACAGCTGAAACTAAGTAAATACACATACATTTGCTTGTTTTCAGTGGTATTAACATTACTGCACACTAATTGCACTTGAATGCACGTTATTACAGCTAAAACTAAGTAAAATACACACGCATTTGCTTGTTTTCAGTATTAACAATACCGCACACTAATTGCACATGAATCCATGTTATTACAGCTGAAACTAAGTAAAATACACATACATTTGCTTGTTTTCAGTGGTATTAACATTACTGCACACTAATTGCACTTGAAGCCAAGTTATTACAGCTGAAACTTAGTAAAATACACATGCATTTGCTTGTTTTCAGTGATATTAACATTACTGCACACTAATTGCCCATGAATCCACGTTATTATAGCTGAAACTAAGTAAAATACATATGCATTTGCTTGTTTTCAGTAATATTAACATTACTGCACAATAAATGCACATGAATCCACGTTATTACATGTGAAAGTAAGTAAAATACACAAGCATTTGCTTGCTTTCAATGATATTAAGATTCATTCACACTAATTGCACATGAAGCCACGTTATTACAGCTGAATCGAAGTAAAAGACACATGCATTGGCTTGTTTTTAGTGATATTAACATTCCTTCACACTAAGTACAGATCAATTTACTGTTTTACAGTTCAAACTAAGTAAAATAAACATGCATTTCCTTGTTTTCAGTGACATTCACATTCATTCACATTAACTGCACATTAAGTTACGTTTTTACAGTTGAAACTAAGTAAATTACACATGCATTTGCTTGTTTTCAGTGATCTTAACTTTCATTAACCTTAATGGCAAATGAAGCCGTGTTTTTACAGCTGAAACTAAGTAAAATACAAATGCATTTGCTTGTTTTCAGTGACATTAACATTTATTCACACTACTTACACATGAAATTACGTTTTTAGGGCTGAAACTAAGTAAAATACACATGCTTTTCCTTGTTTTAAGTGATATTAACGTTTATTCACACTATGTGCACATCAATTTACTTTTTTACAGTTGAAACTAATTAAAATACACATGCATTTGCTTGTTTTCAGTGATATTAACATTCAATCACATTAATTGCATATTAATTTACGTTTTCACAGTTGAAACTAAGCAAAATACACATGCATTTGCTTGTTTTTAGTGATATTAACATTACTGCACACTAATTGCACTTGAATGCACGTTATTACAGCTAAAACTAAGTAAAATACAAATGCATTTGCTTGTTTTCAGTGATATTAACATTTATTCACACTACTTACACATGAAATTACGTTTTTACGGCTGAAACTAAGTAAAATACCCATGCTTTTCCTTGTTTTCAGTGATATTAACGTTTATTCACACTATATGCACGTCAATTTACTTTTTTACAGTTGAAACTAATTAAAATACACATGCATTTGCTTGTTTTCAGTGATATTAACATTCGATCACATTAATTGCATATTAATTTACGTTTTCACAGTTGAAACTAAGCAAAATGCACATGCATTTGCTTGTTTTTAGTGATATTAACATTACTGCACACTAATTGCACTTGAATGCACGTTATTACAGCTAAAACTAAGTAAAATACACACGCATTTGCTTGTTTTCAGTATTAACAATACCGCACACTAATTGCACATGAATCCATGTTATTACAGCTGAAACTAAGTAAAATACACATACATTTGCTTGTTTTCAGTGGTATTAACATTACTGCACACTAATTGCACTTGAAGCCAAGTTATTACAGCTGAAACTAAGTAAAATACACATGCATTTGCTTGTTTTCAGTGATATTAACATTACTGCACACTAATTGCCCATGAATCCACGTTATTACAGTTGAAACTAAGTAAAATACATATGCTTTTGCTTGTTTTCAGTAATATTAACATTACTGCACAATAAATGCACATGAATCCACGTTATTACAGCTGAAACTAAGTAAAATACGCCAGCATTTGCTTGTTTTCGGTGATATTAACATTTATTCACACTACTTACACATGAAATTACGTTTTTACGGCTGAAACTAAGTAAAATACACATGCTTTTCCTTGTTTTCAGTGATATTAACGTTCATTAACCTTAATTGCAAATGAAGCCGTGTTTTTACAGTTGAAACTAATTAAAATACACATGCATTTGCTTGTTTTCAGTGATATTAACATTCAATCACATCAATTGCATATTAATTTACGTTTTCACAGTTGAAACTAAGCAAAATACACATGCATTTGCTTGCTTTTAGTGATATTAACATTACTGCACACTAATTGCACTTGATTGCACGTTATTACAGCTAAAACTAAGTAAAATACAAATGCATTTGCTTGTTTTCAGTATAAACAATACTGCATACTAATTGCACAAGAATCCACGTTATTACAGCTGAAACTAAGTAAAATACAAATGCATTTGCTTGTTTTCAGTATAAACAATACTGCATACTAATTGCACATGAAGCCACGTTATTACAGCTGAATCGAAGTAAAAGACACATGCATTGGCTTGTTTTCAGTGATATTAACATTCCTTCACACTAAGTACAGACCAATTTACTGTTTTACAGTGCAAACTAAGTAAAATACACATGCATTTCCTTGTTTTCAGTGACACTCACATTCATTCACATTAACTGCACATTAAGTTACGTTTTTACAGTTGAAACTAAGTAAATTTCACATGCATTTGCTTGTTTTCAGTGATCTTAACTTTCATTAACCTTAATTGCAAATGAAGGCGTGTTTTTACAGCTGAAACTAAGTAAAATACAAATGCATTTGCTTGTTTTCAGTGATATTAACATTGATTCACACTACTTACACATGAAATTACGTTTTCACGGCTGAAACTAAGTAAAAAACACATGCTTTTCCTTGTTTTCAGTGATATTAACATTCAATCACATTAATTGCATATTAATTTACGTTTTCACAGTTGAAACTAAGCAAAATGCACATGCATTTGCTTGTTTTTAGTGATATAAACATTACTGCACACTAATTGCACTTGAATGCACGTTATTACAGCTAAAACTAAGTAAAATACACACGCATTTGCTTGTTTTGAGTATTAACAATACCGCACACTAATTGCACATGAATCCATGTTATTACAGCTGAAACTAAGTAAAATACACATACATTTGCTTGTTTTCAGTGGTACTAACATTACTGCACACTAATTGCACTTGAAGCCAAGTTATTACAGCTGAAACTAAGTAAAATACACATGCATTTGCTTGTTTTCAGTGATATTAACATTACTGCACACCAATTGCCCATGAATCCACGTTATTACAGTTCAAACTAAGTAAAATACACATGCATTTCCTTGTCTTCAGTGACATTCACATTCATTCACATTAACTGCACATTAAGTTACGTTTTTACAGTTGAAAGTAAGTAAATTACACATGCATTTGCTTGTTTTCAGTGATCTTAACTTTCATTAACCTTAATTGCAAATGAAGCCGTGTTTTTACAGCTGAAACTAAGCAAAATACAAATACACTTGCTTGTTTTCAGTAATATTAACATTTATTCACACTACTTACACATGAAATTACGTTTTTACGGCTGAAACTAAGTAAAATACACATGCTTTTCCTTGTTTTCAGTGATATTAACGTTTATTCACACTATATGCACATCAATTTACTTTTTTACGGTTGAAACTAATTAAAATACACATGCATTTGCTTGTTTTCAGTGATATTAACATTCAATCACATTAATTGCATATTAATTTACGTTTTTACAGTTGAAACTAAGCAAAATACACATTCATTTGCTTGTTTTTAGTGATATTAACATTACTGCACACTAATTGCACTTGAATGCACCTTATTACAGCTAAAACTAAGTAAAATACACACGCATTTGCTTGTTTTCAGTATTAACAATACCGCACACTAATTGCACATGAATCCATGTTATTACAGCTGAAACTAAGTAAAATACACATACATTTGCTTGTTTTCAGTGGTATTAACATTACTGCACACTAATTGCACTTGAAGCCAAGTTATTACAGCTGAAACTAAGTAAAATACACATGCATTTGCTTGTTTTCAGTGATATTAACATTACTGCACACTAATTGCCCATGAATCCACGTTATTACAGTTGAAACTAAGTAAAATACATATGCTTTTGCTTGTTTTCAGTAATATTAACATTACTGCACAATAAATGCACATGAATCCACGTTATTACAGCTGAAACTAAGTAAAATACGCCAGCATTTGCTTGTTTTCGGTGATATTAACATTTATTCACACTACTTACACATGAAGTTACGTTTTTTACGGCTGAAACTAAGTAAAATACACATGCTTTTCCTTGTTTTCAGTGATATTAACGTTCATTAACCTTAATTGCAAATGAAGCCGTGTTTTTACAGTTGAAACTAATTAAAATACACATGCATTTGCTTGTTTTCAGTGATATTAACATTCAATCACATCAATTGCATATTAATTTACGTTTTCACAGTTGAAACTAAGCAAAATACACATGCATTTGCTTGCTTTTAGTGATATTAACATTACTGCACACTAATTGCACTTGAATGCACGTTATTACAGCTAAAACTAAGTAAAATACAAATGCATTTGCTTGTTTTCAGTATAAACAATACTGCATACTAATTGCACATGAATCCACGTTATTACAGCTGAAACTAAGTAAAATACATATTCATTTGCTTGTTTTCAGTGATATTAACATTACTGCACACTATTTGCACATGAATCGACGTTATTACATTTGAAAGTAAGTAAAATACACAAGCATTTGCTTGCTTTCAGTGATACTAAGATTCATTCACACTAATTGCACATGAAGCCACGTTATTACAGCTGAATCGAAGTAAAAGACACATGCATTGGCTTGTTTTCAGTGATATTAACATTCCTTCACACTAAGTACAGACCAATTTACTGTTTTACAGTGCAAACTAAGTAAAATACACATGCATTTCCTTGTTTTCAGTGACACTCACATTCATTCACATTAACTGCACATTAAGTTACGTTTTTACAGTTGAAACTAAGTAAATTTCACATGCATTTGCTTGTTTTCAGTGATCTTAACTTTCATTAACCTTAATTGCAAATGAAGCCGTGTTTTTACAGCTGAAACTAAGTAAAATACAAATGCATTTGCTTGTTTTCAGTGATATTAACATTGATTCACACTACTTACACATGAAATTACGTTTTCACGGCTGAAAGTAAGTAAAAAACACATGCTTTTCCTTGTTTTCAGTGATATTAACGTTTATTCACACTATATGCACATCAATTTACTTTTTTACAGTTGAAACTAATTAAAATTCACATGCATTTGCTTGTTTTCAGTGATATTAACATTCAATCACATTAATTGCATATTAATTTACGTTTTCACAGTTGAAACTAAGCAAAATGCACATGCATTTGCTTGTTTTTAGTGATATAAACATTACTGCACACTAATTGCACTTGAATGCACGTTATTACAGCTAAAACTAAGTAAAATACACACGCATTTGCTTGTTTTGAGTATTAACAATACCGCACACTAATTGCACATGAATCCATGTTATTACAGCTGAAACTAAGTAAAATACACATACATTTGCTTGTTTTCAGTGGTACTAACATTACTGCACACTAATTGCACTTGAAGCCAAGTTATTACAGCTGAAACTAAGTAAAATACACATGCATTTGCTTGCTTTCAGTGATATTAACATTACTGCACACCAATTGCCCATGAATCCACGTTATTACAGTTCAAACTAAGTAAAATACACATGCATTTCCTTGTCTTCAGTGACATTCACATTCATTCACATTAACTGCACATTAAGTTACGTTTTTACAGTTGAAACTAAGTAAATTACACATGCATTTGCTTGTTTTCAGTGATCTTAACTTTCATTAACCTTAATTGCAAATGAAGCCGTGTTTTTACAGCTGAAACTAAGCAAAATACAAATACACTTGCTTGTTTTCAGTAATATTAACATTTATTCACACTACTTACACATGAAATTACGTTTTTACGGCTGAAACTAAGTAAAATACACATGCTTTTCCTTGTTTTCAGTGATATTAACGTTTATTCACACTATATGCACATCAATTTACTTTTTTACGGTTGAAACTAATTAAATACACATGCATTTGCTTGTTTTCAGTGATATTAACATTCAATCACATTAATTGCATATTAATTTACGTTTTTACAGTTGAAACTAAGCAAAATACACATTCATTTGCTTGTTTTTAGTGATATTAACATTACTGCACACTAATTGCACTTGAATCCACGTTATTACAGCTAAAACTAAGTGAAATACAAATGCATTTGCTTGGTTTCAGTGATATTAACATTTATTCACACTACTTACACATGAAATTACGTTTATACGGCTGAAACTAAGTAAAATACACATGCTTTTCCTTGTTTTCAGTGATATTAACGTTTATTCACACTATATGCACATCAATTTACTTTTTTACAGTTGAAACTAATTAAAATACACATGCATTTGCTTGTTTTCAGTGATATTAACATTCAATCACATTAATTGCATATTAATTTACGTTTTCACAGTTGAAACTAAGCAAAATGCACATGCATTTGCTTGTTTTTAGTGATATTAACATTACTGCACACTAATTGGACTTGAATGCACGTTATTACAGCTAAAACTAAGTAAAATACACACGCATTTGCTTGTTTTGAGTATTAACAATACCGCACACTAATTGCACATGAATCCATGTTATTACAGCTGAAACTAAGTAAAATACACATACATTTGCTTGTTTTCAGTGGTACTAACATTACTGCACACTAATTGCACTTGAAGCCAAGTTATTACAGCTGAAACTAAGTAAAATACACATGCATTTGCTTGCTTTCAGTGATATTAACATTACTGCACACCAATTGCCCATGAATCCAACGTTATTACAGTTCAAACTAAGTAAATACACATGCATTTCCTTGTCTTCAGTGACATTCACATTCATTCACATTAACTGCACATTAAGTTACGTTTTTACAGTTGAAACTAAGTAAATTACACATGCATTTGCTTGTTTTCAGTGATCTTAACTCATTAACCTTATTGCAATGAAGCGTGTTTTTACAGCTGAAACTAAGCAAATATACAAATACACTTGCTTGTTTCAGTAATATTAACATTTATCACACTACTTACACATGAATTACGTTTTTACGGCTGAAACTAAGTAAAATACACATGCTTTCTTGTTTTAGTGATATTAACGTTTATTCACACTATATGCACATTTATTTTTACGAGTTAAAAATTAATACAACATGCATTTGCTTGTTTTCAGTGACATTCAATCATTAATTGCATATTTACGTTTTTACAGTTGAAACTAAGCAAAATACACATTCATTGCTTGTTTTTAGTGATATTAACTACTGCACACTAATTGCACTTGAATCCACGTTATTACAGCTAAAACTAAGTGAAATACAAATGCATTTGCTTGGTTTCAGTGATATTAACATTTATTCACACTACTTACACATGAAATTACGTTTATACGCTGAAACTAAGTAAAATACACATGCTTTTCCTTGTTTCAGTGATATTAACGTTTATTCACACTATATGCACATCAATTTACTTTTTACAGTTGAAACTAATTAAAATACACATGCATTTGCTTGTTTCAGTGATATTAACATTCAATCACATTAATTGCATATTAATTTACGTTTTCACAGTTGAAACTAAGCAAAATGCACATGCATTTGCTTTTTTTAGTGATATTAACATTACTGCACACTAATTGCACTTGAATGCACGTTATTACAGCTAAAACTAAGTAAAATACACACGCATTTGCTTGTTTTCAGTATTAACAATACCGCACACTAATTGCACATGAATCCATGTTATTACAGCTGAAACTAAGTAAAATACACATACATTTGCTTGTTTTCAGTGTATTAACATTACTGCACACTAATTGCACTTGAATGCACTATTACAGCTAAAACTAAGTAAAATACACACGCATTTGCTTGTTTTCAGTATTAACAATACCGCACACTAATTGCACATGAATCCATGTTTACAGTTCAAACTAAGTAAAATACACATGCATTTCCTTGTTTTCAATGACATTCACATTCATTCACATTAACTGCACATTAAGTTACGTTTTTACAGTTGAAACTAAGTAAATACACATGCATTTGCTTGTTTTCAGTGATCTTAACTTTCATTAACTTAATTGCAAATGAAGCCGTGTTTTTACAGCTGAAACTAAGTAAAATACAAATGCATTTGCTTGTTTCAGTGATATTAACATTTATTCACACTACTTACACATGAAATTACGTTTTTAGGGCTGAAACTAAGTAAAATACACATGCTTTTCCTTGTTTTAAGTGATATTAACGTTTATTCACACTATGTGCACATCAATTTATTTTTACAGTTGAAACTAATTAAAATACACATGCATTTGCTTGTTTTCAGTGATATTAACATTCAATCACATTAATTGCATATTAATTTACGTTTTCACAGTTGAAACTAAGCAAAATACACATGCATTTGCTTGTTTTTAGTGATATTAACATTACTGCACACTAATTGCACTTGAATGCACGTTATTACAGCTAAAACTAAGTAAAATACAAATGCATTTGCTTGTTTTCAGTGATATTAACATTATTCACACTACTTACACATGAATTACGTTTTTACGGCTGAAACTAAGTAAAATACCCATGCTTTTCCTTGTTTTCAGTGATATTAACGTTATTCACACTATATGCACTTCAATTTACTTTTTTACAGTTGAAACTAATTAAAATACACATGCATTTGCTTTTTTCAGTATATTAACATTCGATCACATTAATTGCATATTAATATACGTTTTCACAGTTGAAACTAAGCAAAATGCACATGCATTTGCTTGTTTTTAGTGATATTAACATTACTGCACACTAATTGCACTTGAATGCACGTTATTACAGCTAAAACTAAGTAAAATACACACGCATTTGCTTGTTTTCAGTATTAACAATACGCACACTAATTGCACATGAATCCATGCTATTACAGCTGAAACTAAGTAAAATACACATACATTTGCTTGTTTTCAGTGTATTAACATTACTGCACACTAATTGCACTTGAAGCCAAGTTATTACAGCTGAAACTAAGTAAAATACACATGCATTTGCTTGTTTTCAGTGATATTAACATTACTGCACACTAATTGCCCATGAATCCACGTTATTATAGTTGAAACTAAGTAAATTCTACATGCATTTGCTTGTTTTCAGTGATATTAACATCTATTCACACTACTTACACTGAATTTACGTTTTTACAGCTGAAACTAAGTAAAATACACATGCTTTTGCTTTTTTTCAGTGTGATTAACGTTTATTCACACTATATGCACATCAATTTACTTTTTTACAGGTAAAACTAAGCAAAATACACATGCATTTGCTTGTTTTTAGTGATATTAATATTACTGCACACTAATTGAACTTGAATCCACGTTATTACATCTAAAACTAAGTAAAATACACATGCATTTGCTTGTTTTCAGTATAAACAATACTGCATACTAATTGCACATGAATCCACGTTATTACAGCTGAAACTAAGTAAAATACATATTCATTTGCTTGTTTCAGTGATTAACTAAGATTACTGCACACTAATTGCACATGAATCCACGTTATTACAGCTGAACCTAAGTAAAATACACATGCATTTGCTTGTTTTCCTTGATATTAACATTACAGCACACTAATTGCCCATGAATCCACATTATTACAGCTGAAATTAAATAAAATACGCAAGCATTTGCTTGTTTTCAGTGATACTAACATTACTGCACACCAATTGCAATGAATCCACGTTATTACAGCTGAAACTAAGTAAAATACGCCAGCATTTGCTTGTTTTCAGTGATATTAACATTTATTCACACTACTTACACATGAAATTGCGTTTTTACGGCTGAAACTAAGTAAAATGCACATGCTTTTCCTTGTTTTCAGTGATATTAACGTTCATTAACTTAATGCAAATGAAGCCGTGTTTTTACAGCTGAAACTAAGTAAAATACAATGCATTTGCTTGTTTTCAGTGATTTAACGTTTATTCACACTATATGCAGATCAATTTACTTTTTACAGTTGAAACTAATTTAAAATACACATGCATTTGCTTGTTTTCAGTGATATTAACATTCAATCACATTACTTGCATATTAATTTACGTTTTCACAGTTGAAACTAAGCAAAATACACATGCATTTGCTTGTTTTTCAGTGATATTAACATTACTGCACACTAATTGCACTTGAATGCACGTTATTACAGCTAAAACTAAGTAAACTACACATGCATTTGCTTGTTTTCAGTGATATTAACATTTATTCACACTACTTACACATGAAATTACGTTTTTACGGCTGAACTAAGTAAAATGCACATGCTTTTCCTTGTTTTCAGTGATATTAACGTTCATAACCTTAATTGCAAATGAAGCCGTTTTACAGCTGAAACTAAGTAAAATACAAATGCATTTGCTTTTCAGTGATTTTAACGTTTATTCACACTATATGCAGATCAATTTACTTTTTTACAGTTGAAACTATTTAAAATACACATGCATTTGCTTGTTTTCAGTGATATTAACATTCAATCACATTATTGCATATTAATTTACGTTTTCACAGTTGAAACTAGACAAAATACACATGCATTTGCTTGTTTTTAGTGATATTAACATTACTGCACACTAATTGCACTTGAATGCACGTTATTACAGCTAAAACTAAGTAAAATACACACGCATTTGCTTGTTTTCAGTATTAACAATACCGCACACTAATTGCACATGAATCCATGTTATTACAGCTGAAACTAAGTAAAATACACATACATTTGCTTGTTTTCAGTGGTATTAACATTACTGCACACTAATTGCACTTGAAGCCAAGTTATTACAGCTGAAACTAAGTAAAATACACATGCATTTGCTTGTTTTCAGTGATATTAACATTACTGCACACTAATTGCCCATGAATCCACGTTATTACAGTTGAAACTAAGTAAAATACATATGCTTTTGCTTGTTTTCAGTAATATTAACATTACTGCACAATAAATGCACATGAATCCACGTTATTACAGCTGAAACTAAGTAAAATACGCCAGCATTTGCTTGTTTTCGGTGATATTAACATTTATTCACACTACTTACACATGAATTACGTTTTTACGGCTGAAACTAAGTAAAATACACATGCTTTTCCTTGTTTTCAGTGATATTAACGTTCATTAACCTTAATTGCAAATGAAGCCGTGTTTTTACAGTTGAAACTAATTAAAATACACATGCATTTGCTTGTTTTCAGTGATATTAACATTCAATCACATCAATTGCATATTAATTTACGTTTTCACAGTTGAAACTAAGCAAAATACACATGCATTTGCTTGCTTTTAGTGATATTAACATTACTGCACACTAATTGCACTTGAATGCACGTTATTACAGCTAAAACTAAGTAAAATACAAATGCATTTGCTTGTTTTCAGTATAAACAATACTGCATACTAATTGCACATGAATCCACGTTATTACAGCTGAAACTAAGTAAAATACATATTCATTTGCTTGTTTTCAGTGATATTAACATTACTGCACACTATTTGCACATGAATCGACGTTATTACATTTGAAAGTAAGTAAAATACACAAGCATTTGCTTGCTTTCAGTGATACTAAGATTCATTCACACTAATTGCACATGAAGCCACGTTATTACAGCTGAATCGAAGTAAAAGACACATGCATTGGCTTGTTTTCAGTGATATTAACATTCCTTCACACTAAGTACAGACCAATTTACTGTTTTACAGTGCAAACTAAGTAAAATACACATGCATTTCCTTGTTTTCAGTGACACTCACATTCATTCACATTAACTGCACATTAAGTTACGTTTTTACAGTTGAAACTAAGTAAATTTCACATGCATTTGCTTGTTTTCAGTGATCTTAACTTTCATTAACCTTAATTGCAAATGAAGCCGTGTTTTTACAGCTGAAACTAAGTAAAATACAAATGCATTTGCTTGTTTTCAGTGATATTAACATTGATTCACACTACTTACACATGAAATTACGTTTTCACGGCTGAAACTAAGTAAAAAACACATGCTTTTCCTTGTTTTCAGTGATATTAACGTTTATTCACACTATATGCACATCAATTTACTTTTTTACAGTTGAAACTAATTAAAATACACATGCATTTGCTTGTTTTCAGTGATATTAACATTCAATCACATTAATTGCATATTAATTTACGTTTTCACAGTTGAAACTAAGCAAAATGCACATGCATTTGCTTGTTTTTAGTGATATAAACATTACTGCACACTAATTGCACTTGAATGCACGTTATTACAGCTAAAACTAAGTAAAATACACACGCATTTGCTTGTTTTGAGTATTAACAATACCGCACACTAATTGCACATGAATCCATGTTATTACAGCTGAAACTAAGTAAAATACACATACATTTGCTTGTTTTCAGTGGTACTAACATTACTGCACACTAATTGCACTTGAAGCCAAGTTATTACAGCTGAAACTAAGTAAAATACACATGCATTTGCTTGCTTTCAGTGATATTAACATTACTGCACACCAATTGCCCATGAATCCACGTTATTACAGTTCAAACTAAGTAAAATACACATGCATTTCCTTGTCTTCAGTGACATTCACATTCATTCACATTAACTGCACATTAAGTTACGTTTTTACAGTTGAAACTAAGTAAATTACACATGCATTTGCTTGTTTTCAGTGATCTTAACTTTCATTAACCTTAATTGCAAATGAAGCCGTGTTTTTACAGCTGAAACTAAGCAAAATACAAATACACTTGCTTGTTTTCAGTAATATTAACATTTATTCACACTACTTACACATGAAATTACGTTTTTACGGCTGAAACTAAGTAAAATACACATGCTTTTCCTTGTTTTCAGTGATATTAACGTTTATTCACACTATATGCACATCAATTTACTTTTTTACGGTTGAAACTAATTAAAATACACATGCATTTGCTTGTTTTCAGTGATATTAACATTCAATCACATTAATTGCATATTAATTTACGTTTTTACAGTTGAAACTAAGCAAAATACACATTCATTTGCTTGTTTTTAGTGATATTAACATTACTGCACACTAATTGCACTTGAATCCACGTTATTACAGCTAAAACTAAGTGAAATACAAATGCATTTGCTTGGTTTCAGTGATATTAACATTTATTCACACTACTTACACATGAAATTACGTTTATACGGCTGAAACTAAGTAAAATACACATGCTTTTCCTTGTTTTCAGTGATATTAACGTTTATTCACACTATATGCACATCAATTTACTTTTTTACAGTTGAAACTAATTAAAATACACATGCATTTGCTTGTTTTCAGTGATATTAACATTCAATCACATTAATTGCATATTAATTTACGTTTTCACAGTTGAAACTAAGCAAAATGCACATGCATTTGCTTGTTTTTAGTGATATTAACATTACTGCACACTAATTGCACTTGAATGCACGTTATTACAGCTAAAACTAAGTAAAATACACACGCATTTGCTTGTTTTGAGTATTAACAATACCGCACACTAATTGCACATGAATCCATGTTATTACAGCTGAAACTAAGTAAAATACACATACATTTGCTTGTTTTCAGTGGTAAACATTACTGCACACTAATTGCACTTGAAGCCAAGTTATTACAGCTGAAACTAAGTAAAATACACATGCATTTGCTTGCTTTCAGTGATATTAACATTACTGCACACCAATTGCCCATGAATCCACGTTATTACAGTTCAAACTAAGTAAAATACACATGCATTTCCTTGTCTTCAGTGACATTCACATTCATTCACATTAACTGCACATTAAGTTACGTTTTTACAGTTGAAACTAAGTAAATTACACATGCATTTGCTTGTTTTCAGTGATCTTAACTTTCATTAACCTTAATTGCAAATGAAGCCGTGTTTTACAGCTGAAACTAAGCAAAATACAAATACACTTGCTTGTTTTCAGTAATATTAACATTTATTCACACTACTTACACATGAAATTACGTTTTACGGCTGAAACTAAGTAAAATACACATGCTTTTCCTTGTTTTAAGTGATATTAACGTTTATTCACACTATGTGCACATCAATTTACTTTTTACAGTTGAAACTAATTAAAATACACATGCATTTGCTTGTTTTCAGTGATATTAACATTCAATCACATTAATTGCATATTAATTTACGTTTTCACAGTTGAAACTAAGCAAAATACACATGCATTTGCTTTTTTAGTGATATTAACATTACTGCACACTAATTGCACTTGAATGCACGTTATTACAGCTAAAACTAAGTAAAATACAAATGCATTTGCTTGTTTTCAGTGATATTAACATTTATTCACACTACTTACACATGAATTACGTTTTTACGGCTGAAACTAAGTAAAATACCCATGCTTTTCCTTGTTTTCAGTGATATTAACGTTTATTCACACTATATGCACGTCAATTTACTTTTTTACAGTTGAAACTAATTAAAATACACATGCATTTGCTTTTTTCAGTGATATTAACATTCGATCACATTAATTGCATATTAATATACGTTTTCACAGTTGAAACTAAGCAAAATGCACATGCATTTGCTTGTTTTAGTGATATTAACATTACTGCACACTAATTGCACTTGAATGCACGTTATTACAGCTAAACTAAGTAAAATACACACGCATTTGCTTGTTTTCAGTATTAACAATACCGCACACTAATTGCACATGAATCCATGCTATTACAGCTGAAACTAAGTAAAATACACATACATTTGCTTGTTTTCAGTGGTATTAACATTACTGCACACTAATTGCACTTGAAGCCAAGTTATTACAGCTGAAACTAAGTAAAATACACATGCATTTGCTTGTTTTCAGTGATATTAACATTACTGCACACTAATTGCCCATGAATCCACGTTATTATAGTTGAAACTAAGTAAATTCTACATGCATTTGCTTGTTTTCAGTGATATTAACATCTATTCACACTACTTACACCTGAATTTACGTTTTTACAGCTGAAACTAAGTAAAATACACATGCTTTGCTTTTTTTCAGTGTGATTAACGTTTATTCACACTATATGCACATCAATTACTTTTTTACAGGTAAACTAAGCAAAATACACAATGCATTTGCTTGTTTTTAGTGATATTAATATTACTGCACACTAATTGAACTTGAATCCACGTTATTACATCTGAAACTAAGTAAAATACACATGCATTTGCTTGTTTTCAGATAAACAATACTGCATACTAATTGCACATGAATCCACGTTATTACAGCTGAAACTAAGTAAAATACATATTCATTTGCTTGTTTTCAGTGATATTAACATTACTGCACACATTTGCACATGAATCCACGTTATTAATGCTGAAACTAAGTAAAATACACATGCATTTGCTTTTTTTCAGTGATATTAACATTACTGCACACTAATTGCACATAAATCCACGTTATTACAGTCGGAACTAAGTAAAATAAGATGCATTTGCTTGTTTTCAGTGTACTAACATTACTGCACACTAATTGCACTTGAAGCCAAGTTATTACAGCTGAAACTAAGTAAAATACACATGCATTTGCTTGTTTTCAGTGATATTAACATTACTGCACACAATTGCCATGAATCCACGTTATTACAGTTCAAACTAAGTAAAATACACATGCATTTCCTTGTTTCAGTGACATTCACATTCATTCACATTAACTGCACATTAAGTTACGTTTTACAGTTGAAACTAAGTAAATTACACATGCATTTGCTTGTTTTCAGTGATCTTAACTTTCATTAACCTTAATTGCAAATGAAGCCGTTTACAGCTGAAACTAAGTAAAATACAAATGCATTTGCTTGTTTTCAGTGATATTAACATTTATTCACACTACTTACACATGAAATTACGTTTTTACGGCTGAAACTAAGTAAAATACACATGCTTTTCCTTGTTTTAAGTGATATTAACGTTTATTCACACTATGTGCACATCAATTTACTTTTTTACAGTTGAAACTAATTAAAATACACATGCATTTGCTTGTTTTCAGTGATATTAACATTCAATCACATTAATTGCATATTAATTTACGTTTTCACAGTTGAAACTAAGCAAAATACACATGCATTTGCTTGTTTTAGTGATATTAACATTACTGCACACTAATTGCACTTGAATGCACGTTATTACAGCTAAAACTAAGTAAAATACAAATGCATTTGCTTGTTTTCAGTGATATTAACATTTATTCACACTACTTACACATGAAATTACGTTTTTACGGCTGAAACTAAGTAAAATACCATGCTTTTCCTTGTTTTCAGTGATATTAACGTTTATTCACACTATATGCACGTCAATTTACTTTTTACAGTTGAAACTAATTAAAATACACATGCATTTGCTTTTTTTCAGTGATATTAACATTCGATCACATTAATTGCATATTAATATACGTTTTCACAGTTGAAACTAAGCAAAATGCACATGCATTTGCTTGTTTTTAGTGATATTAACATTACTGCACACTAATTGCACTTGAATGCACGTTATTACAGCTAAAACTAAGTAAAATACACACGCATTTGCTTGTTTTCAGTATTAACAATACGCACACTAATTGCACATGAATCCATGCTATTACAGCTGAAACTAAGTAAAATACACATACATTTGCTTGTTTTCAGTGTATTAACATTACTGCACACTAATTGCACTTGAAGCCAGTTATTACAGCTGAAACTAAGTAAAATACACATGCATTTGCTTGTTTTCAGTGATATTAACATTACTGCACACTAATTGCCCATGAATCCACGTTATTATAGTTGAAACTAAGTAAATACATGCATTTGCTTGTTTTCAGTGATATTAACATCTATTCACACTACTTACACCTGAATTTACGTTTTTACAGCTGAAACTAAGTAAAATACACATGCTTTTGCTTTTTTCAGTGTGATTAACGTTTATTCACACTATATGCACATCAATTTACTTTTTACAGGTAAAACTAAGCAAAATACACAGCATTTGCTTGTTTTTAGTGATATTAATATTACTGCACACTAATTGAACTTGAATCCACGTTATTACATCTAAAACTAAGTAAAATACACATGCATTTGCTTGTTTTCAGTATAAACAATACTGCATACTAATTGCACATGAATCCACGTTATTACAGCTGAAACTAAGTAAAATACATATTCATTTGCTTGTTTTCAGTGATATTAACATTACTGCACACCATTTGCACATGAATCCACGTTATTAATGCTGAAACTAAGTAAAATACACATGCATTTGCTTTTTTTCAGTGATATTAACATTACTGCACACTAATTGCACATAAATCCACGTTATTACAGTCGAACTAAGTAAAATGAAGATGCATTTACTTGTGTTCAGTGATACTAAGATTACTGCACACTAATTGCACATGAATCCACGTTATTACAGCTGAACCTAAGTAAAATACACATGCATTTGCTTGTTTTCCTTGATATTAACATTACAGCACACTAATTGCCCATGAATCCACATTATTACAGCTGAAATTAATAAAATACGCAAGCATTTGCTTGTTTTCAGTGATACTAACATTACTGCACACCAATTGCAAATGAATCCACGTTATTACAGCTGAAACTAAGTAAAATACGCCAGCATTTGCTTGTTTTCAGTGATATTAACATTTATTCACACTACTTACACATGAAATTGCGTTTTTACGGCTGAAACTAAGTAAAATGCACATGCTTTTCCTTGTTTTCAGTGATATTAACGTTCATTAACCTTAAATGCAATGAAGCCGTGTTTTTACAGCTGAAACTAAGTAAAATACAAATGCATTTGCTTGTTTTCAGTGATTTTAACGTTTATTCACACTATATGCAGATCAATTTACTTTTTTACAGTTGAAACTATTTAAAATACACATGCATTTGCTTGTTTTCAGTGATATTAACATTCAATCACATTACTTGCATATTAATTTACGTTTTCACAGTTGAAACTAAGCAAAATACACATGCATTTGCTTGTTTTTAGTGATATTAACATTACTGCACACTAATTGCACTTGAATGCACGTTATTACAGCTAAAACTAAGTAAACTACACATGCATTTGCTTGTTTTCAGTGATATTAACATTTATTCACACTACTTACACATGAAATTACGTTTTTACGGCTGAACCTAAGTAAAATGCACATGCTTTTCCTTGTTTTCAGTGATATTAACGTTCATTAACCTTAATTGCAAATGAAGCCGTGTTTTTACAGCTGAAACTAAGTAAAATACAAATGCATTTGCTAGTTTTCAGTGATTTTAACGTTTATTCACACTATATGCAGATCAATTTACTTTTTACAGTTGAAACTATTTAAAATACACATGCATTTGCTTGTTTTCAGTGATATTAACATTCAATCACATTACTTGCATATTAATTTACGTTTTCACAGTTGAAACTAGACAAAATACACATGCATTTGCTTGTTTTTAGTGATATTAACATTACTGCACACTAATTGCACTTGAATGCACGTTATTACAGCTAAAACTAAGTAAACTACACATGCATTTGCTTGTTTTCAGTGATATTAACATTTATTCACACTACTTACACATGAAATTACGTTTTTACGGCTGAAACTAAGTAAAATACACATGCTTTTCCTTGTTTTCAGTGATATTAACGCTTATTCACACTATGTGCATATCAATTTACTTTTTTACAGTTGAAACTAATTAAAATACACATGCATTTGCTTGTTTTCAGTGATATTAACATTCAATCACATTAATTGCATATTAATTTACTTTCACAGTTGAAACTAAGCAAAATGCACATGCATTTGCTTGTTTTTAGTGATAGTACATTACTGCACACTAATTGCACTTGAATGAACGTTATTACAGCTAAAACTAAGTAAAATACACACGCATTTGCTTGTTTTCAGTATTAACAATACCGCACACTAATTGCACATGAATCCATGTTATTACAGCTGAAACTAAGTAAAATACATATGCATTTGCTTGTTTTCAGTAATATTAACATTACTGCACAATAAATGCACATGAACCCACGTTATTACATTTGAAAGTAAGTAAAATACACATGCATTTGCTTGCTTTCAGTGATATTAAGATTCATTCAAACTAATTGCACATGAAGCAACGTTATTACAGCTGAATCGAAGTAAAAGACACATGCATTGGCTGGCCTGTTTTCAGTGATATTAACATTCCTTCACACTAAGTACACATCAATTTACTGTTTTACAGTTCAAACTAAGTAAAATACACATGCATTTCCTTGTTTTCAGTGACATTCACATTCATTCACATTAACTGCACATTAAGTTACGTTTTTACAGTTGAAACTAAGTAAATTACACATGCATTTCCTTGTTTTCAGTGATCTTAACTTTCATTAACCTTAATTGCAAATGAAGCCGTGTTTTTACAGCTGAAACTAAGTAAAATACCAATGCATTTGCTTGTTTTCAGTGATATTAACATTTATTCACACTACTTACACATGAAATGACGTTTTTACGGCTGAAACTAAGTAAAATACACATGCTTTTGCTTGTTTTCAGTGATATTAACGTTTATTCACACTATATGCACATCAATTTACTTTTTTACAGTTGAAACTAATTAAAATACACATGCATTTGCTTGTTTTCAGTGATATTAACATTCAATCACATTAATTGCATATTAATTTACGTTTTCACAGTTGAAACTAAGCAAAACACACATGCATTTGCTTGTTTTTAGTGATATTAACATTACTCCACACTAATTGCACTTGAATGCACGTTATTACAGCTAAAACTAAGTAAAATACAAATGCATTTGCTTGTTTTCAGTGATATTAACATTTATTCACACTACTTACACATGAAATTACGTTTTTACGGCTGAAACTAAGTAAAATACACATGCTTTTCCTTGTTTCAGTGATATTAACGTTTATTCACACTATATGCACATCAATTTACTTTTTTACAGTTGAAACTAATTAAAATACACATGCATTTGCTTGCTTTCAGTGACATTCACATTCATTCACATTAACTGCACATTAAGTTACGTTTTTACAGTTGAAACTAAGTAAATTACACATGCATTTGCTTGTTTTCAGTGATCTTAACTTTCATTAACCTTAATTGCAAATGAAGCCGTGTTTTTACAGCTGAAAAGTAAAATACAAATGCATTTGCTTGTTTTCAGTATCAACAATACTGCACACTAATTTCACATGAATCCACGTTATTACAGCTGAAACTAAGTAAAATACACATACATTTGCTTGTTTTCAGTGATATTAACATTACTGCACACTAATTGCTCATGAATCCACGTTATTACAGCTGAAACTAATTAAAATACGCAAGCATTTGCTTGATTTCAGTAATAATAACATTACTGCACACTAATTGGACATGAATCAACGTTAATACATATGAAACTTAGTAAAATACACATGCATTTGCTAGTTTTAAGTGATATTAACATTACTGCACACTAATGGACATGAATCCACGTTATTACAGCTAATATTATGTAAAAAACACAAGCATTTGCTTGTTGTCAGTGACATTAACATTCATTCACACTAAGTGCACACGAATTTACGTTTTTAGAATTGAAGCTAGGTAAATTACACATGCATTTGCTTGCTTCCAGTGATATTAACATTCATTCACACTAATTGCACATGAAGCCATGTTATCACAGCTGAAACGAAGTAAAATACACATGCATTCGCTTGTTTTCAGTGATATTAACATTACTGCACACCATTTGCTCATGAATCCACGTTATTAATGCTGAAACTAAGTGAAATACACATGCATTTGCTTTTTTTCAGTGATATTAACATTACTGCACACTAATTGCACATGAATCCAAGTTATTACAGTTGGAACTAAGTAAAATACACATGCATTTGCTTGTTTTCCTTGATATTAACATCCATTCACACTACTTACACCTGAATTTACGTTTTTACAGCTGAAACTAAGTACAATACACATGCTTTTGCTTTTTTTCAGTGATATTAACATTACTGCACACTAATTGCACATGAATCCAAGTTATTACAGTTGGAACTAAGTAAAATACAAATGCATTTGCTTGTTTTCAGTGATATTAACATCCATTCACACTACTTACACCTGAATTTACGTTTTTACAGCTGAAACTAAGTACAATACACATGCTTTTGCTTTTTTTCAATGCGATTAACGTTTATTCACACTATATGCACATCAATTTACTTTTTTACAGGTGAAACTAAGCAAAATACACATGCATTTGCTTGTTTTAGTGATTTTGACATTACTGCACACTAATTGCACTTGAATTCACGTTATTACAGCTGAACCCAAGTAAAATACACATGCATTTGCTTGCTTTTAGTGATATTAACATTACTGCACACTAATTGCACTTGAATTCACGTTATTACAGCTAAAACGAAGTAAAATACATATGCATTTGCTTGTTTTCAGTATAAACAATACTGCACACTAATTGCAATGAATCCACGTTATTACAGTTGGAACTAAGTAAAATACACATGCATTTGCTTGTTTTCCTTGATATTAACATTACAGCACACTAATTGCCCATTAATCCACATTATTACAGCTGAAATTAAATAAAATACGCAAGCATTTGCTTGTTTTCAGTGATACTAACATTACTGCACACCAATTGCACATGAATCCACGTTATTACAGCTGAAACTAGTAAAATACGCCAGCATTTGCTTGTTTTCGGTGATATTAACATTTATTCACACTACTTACACATGAAATTACGTTTTTGCGGCTGAAACTAAGTAAAATACACATGCTTTTCCTTGTTTTCAGTGATATTAACGTTCATTAACCTTAATTGCAAATGAAGCCGTGTTTTTACAGCTGAAACTAAGTAAAATACAAATGCATTTGCTTGTTTTCAGTGATATTAACATTTATTCACACTACTTACACATGAAATTACGTTTTTGCGGCTGAACCTAAGTAAAATACACATGCTTTTCCTTGTTTTCAGTGATATTAACGTTTATTCACACTATATGCACATCAATTTACTTTTTTACAGTTGAAACTAATTAAAATACACATGCATTTGCTTGTTTTCAGTGATATTAACATTCAATCACATTAATTGCATATTAATTTACGTTTTCACAGTTGAAACTAAGCAAAATACACATGCATTTGCTTGCTTTTAGTGATATTAACATTACTGCACACTAATTGCACTTGAATTCACGTTATTACAGCTAAAACGAAGTAAAATACATATGCATTTGCTTGTTTTCAGTATAAACAATACTGCACACTAATTGCACATGAATCCACGTTATTACAGTTGGAACTAAGTAAAATACACATGCATTTGCTTGTTTTCCTTGATATTAACATTACAGCACACTAATTGCCCATTAATCCACATTATTACAGCTGAAATTAAATAAAATACGCAAGCATTTGCTTGTTTTCAGTGATACTAACATTACTGCACACCAATTGCACATGAATCCACGTTATTACAGCTGAAACTAGTAAAATACGCCAGCATTTGCTTGTTTTCGGTGATATTAACATTTATTCACACTACTTACACATGAAATTACGTTTTTGCGGCTGAAACTAAGTAAAATACACATGCTTTTCCTTGTTTTCAGTGATATTAACGTTCATTAACCTTAATTGCAAATGAAGCCGTGTTTTTACAGCTGAAACTAAGTAAAATACAAATGCATTTGCTTGTTTTCAGTGATATTAACATTTATTCACACTACTTACACATGAAATTACGTTTTTGCGGCTGAACCTAAGTAAAATACACATGCTTTTCCTTGTTTTCAGTGATATTAACGTTTATTCACACTATATGCACATCAATTTACTTTTTTACAGTTGAAACTAATTAAAATACACATGCATTTGCTTGTTTTCAGTGATATTAACATTCAATCACATTAATTGCATATTAATTTACGTTTTCACAGTTGAAACTAAGTAAAATACAAATGCATTTGCTTGTTTTCAGTGATATTAACATTTATTCACACTACTTACACATGAAATTACGTTTTTACGGCTGAAACTAAGTAAAATACACATGCTTTTCTTGTTTTCAGTGATATTAACGTTTATTCACACTATATGCACATCAATTTACTTTTTTACAGTTGAAACTAATTAAAATACACATGCATTTGCTTGCTTTCAGTGACATTCACATTCATTCACATTAACTGCAGATTAAGTTACGTTTTTACAGTTGAAACTAAGTAAATTACACATGCATTTGCTTGTTTTCAGTGATCTTAACTTTCATTAACCTTAATTGCAAATGAAGCCGTGTTTTTACAGCTGAAAAGTAAAATACAAATGCATTTGCTTGTTTTCAGTATCAACAATACTGCACACTAATTTCACATGAATCCACGTTATTACAGCTGAAACTAAGTAAAATACACATACATTTGCTTGTTTTCAGTGATATTAACATTACTGCACACTAATTGCTCATGAATCCACGTTATTACAGCTGAAACTAATTAAAATACGCAAGCATTTGCTTGATTTCAGTAATAATAACATTACTGCACACTAATTGGACATGAATCACGTTAATACATATGAAACTAGTAAAATACACATGCATTTGCTAGTTTTAAGTGATATTAACATTACTGCACACTAATGGACATGAATCCACGTTATTACAGCTAATATTATGTAAAAAACACAAGCATTTGCTTGTTGTCAGTGACATTAACATTCATTCACACTAAGTGCACGAATTTACGTTTTTAGAATTGAAGCTAGGTAAATTACACATGCATTTGCTTGCTTCCAGTGATATTAACATTCATTCACACTAATTGCACATGAAGCCATGTTATCACAGCTGAAACGAAGTAAAATACACATGCATTCGCTTGTTTTCAGTGATATTAACATTACTGCACACCATTTGCTCATGAATCCACGTTATTAATGCTGAAACTAAGTGAAATACACATGCATTTGCTTTTTTTCAGTGATATTAACATTACTGCACACTAATTGCACATGAATCCAAGTTATTACAGTTGGAACTAAGTAAAATACACATGCATTTGCTTGTTTTCCTTGATATTAACATCCATTCACACTACTTACACCTGAATTACGTTTTTACAGCTGAAACTAAGTAAAACACATGCTTTGCTTTTTTCAGTCATATATAAACATTACTGCACACTAATTGCACATGAATCCACGTTATTCAGTGAACTAAGTAAAATACAATGCATTTGCTTGTTTTCAGTGATATTACATCATTCACACTACTTTACATGAATCCACGTTTTACAGCTGAAACTAAGTAAAATACACATGCATTTGCTTGTTTTCAGTGATTAACATTATGCACACTAATTGCACATGAATTACGTTTTACAGCTGAACTAAGTAAAATACACATGCATTTGCTTGTTTTCAGTGATTTAACATTACTGCACACTAATTGCACTGAATTACGTTATTACAGCTGAAACTAAGTAAAAATACACATGCATTTGCTTGTTTTCAGTGATATTAACATTACACACTAATTGCACATGAAATTACGTTTTACAGCTGAAACTAAGTAAAATACAATGCATTTGCTTGTTTTCAGTGATAAACATTATTCACACTAATTGCACATGAATCCACGTTTTACAGTGAAACTAAGTAAAATACACATGCATTTGCTTGTTTTCAGTGATATTAACATTACACACTTAATTGCATGAATACTTTTACAGCTGAAACTAAGTAAAATACACATGCATTTGCTTGTTTTCAGTGATATTAACATTTATTCACACTATTGCAATGAAATTACTTTTTACAGCTGAAACTAAGTAAAATACACATGCTTTTCTTGTTTTCAGTGATATTAACATTTCACCTATATGCACATCAATTTACTTTTACAGTTGAAACTATAAAATACACATGCATTTGCTTGTTTCAGTGATATTAACATTCATCACATTACTTGCATATTAATTACGTTTTCACAGTTGAAACTAAGTAAAATACACTGCATTTGCTTGTTTTTAGTGATATTAACATTACTGCACACTAATTGCACTTGAATGCACGTTATTACAGCTGAAACTAAGTAAAATACAAATGCATTTGCTTGTTTTCAGTGATATTAACATTTATTCACACTACTTACACATGAATTACGTTTTTACGGCTGAAACTAAGTAAAATACACATGCTTTTGCTTTTTTTGAGTGCGATTAACGTTTATTCACACTATATGCACATCAATTTACTTTTTTACAGGTGAAACTAAGCAAAATACACATGCATTTGCTTGTTTAGTGATTTTAACATTACTGCACACTAATTGCACTTGAATTCACGTTATTACAGCTGAACCTAAGTGAAATACACATGCATTTGCTTGGTTTTAGTGATATTAACATTACTGCACACTAATTGCGCTAATTGCAGTTATTACGTTTTTACCTTGTTTTTAATATCTTAAAATAAAAATAGTAGCTAAATAAACCGATGATACTAATTGTTTTATTTAATTTTAATTGAAAATTGTTTCATACGTTGTTCACAGTTGAGCAAGCTGTACATAACAGGATTATGTCAGTAGAAAACTGTGGGTAAAATTTACTTTATTACTTCATTACTTCATTACTTCATTGCACTTGAATCCACGTTATTACAGCTAAAACGAAGTAAAATACACATGCATTTGCTTGTTTTCAGTATAAACAATACTGCATACTAATTGCACATGAATCCACGTTATTACAGCTGAAACTAAGTAAAATACATATTCATTTGCTTTTTTTCAGTGATATTAACATTACTGCACACCATTTGCACATGAATCCACGTTATTAATGCTGAAACTAAGTAAAATACACATGCATTTGCTTTTTTTCAGTGATATTAACATTACTGCACACTAATTGCACATGAATCCACGTTATTACAGTTGGAACTAAGTAAAATGAAGATGCATTTACTTGTGTTCAGTGATACTAAGACTACTGCACACTAATTGCACATGAATCCACGTTATTACAGCTGAACCTAAGTAAAATCACATGCATTTGCTTGTTTTCCTTGATATTAACATTACAGCACACTAATTGCCCATGAATCCACATTATTACAGCTGAAATTAAATAAAATACGCAAGCATTTACTTGTTTTCAGTGATACTAACATTACTGCACACCAATTGCACATGAATCCACGTTATTACAGCTGAAACTAAGTAAAATACGCCAGCATTTGCTTGTTTTCAGTGATATTAACATTTATTCACACTACTTACATGAAATTACGTTTTTACGGCTGAAACTAAGTAAAATACACATGCTTTTCCTTGTTTTCAGTGATATTAACGTTCATTAACCTTAATTGCGAATGAAGCCGTGTTTTTACAGCTGAAACTAAATAAAATACAAATGCATTTGCTTGTTTTCAGTGATATTAACATTTATTCACACTACTTACACATGAAATTACTTTTACGGCTGAAACTAAGTAAAATACACATGCTTTTCCTTGTTTTCAGTGATATTAACGTTTATTCACACTATATGCACATCAATTTACTTTTTTACAGTTGAAACTAATTAAAATACACATGCATTTGCTTGTTTTCAGTGATATTAACATTCAATCACATTACTTGCATATTAATTTACGTTTTCACAGTTGAAACTAAGCAAAATACACATGCATTTGCTTGTTTTTAGTGATATTAACATTACTGCACACTAATTGCACTTGAATGCACGTTATTACAGCTAAAACTAAGTAAAATACAAATGCATTTGCTTGTTTTCAGTGATATTAACATTTATTCACACTACTTACACATGAATTACGTTTTTACGGCTGAAACTAAGTAAAATACACATTCATTTGCTTGTTTTCAGTGATATTAACATTACTGCACACCATTTGCACATGAATCCACGTTATTAATGCTGAAACTAAGTAAAATACACATGCATTTGCTTTTTTTCAGTAATATTAACATTACTGCACACTAATTGCACATGAATCCACGTTATTACAGTTGGAACTAAGTAAAATGAAGATGCATTTACTTGTGTTCCGTGATACTAAGACTACTGCACACTAATTGCACATGAATCCACGTTATTACAGCTGAACCTAAGTAAAATACACATGCATTTGCTTGTTTTCCTTGATATTAACATTACAGCACACTGATTGCCCATGAATCCACATTATTACAGCTGAAATTAAATAAAATACGCAAGCATTTACTTGTTTTCAGTGATACTAACATTACTGCACACCAATTGCACATGAATCCACGTTATTACAGCGAAACTAAGTAAAATACGCCAGCATTTGCTTGTTTTCGGTGATATTAACATTTATTCACACTACTTACACATGAAATTACGTTTTTGCGGCTGAAACTAAGTAAAATACACATGCTTTTCCTTGTTTTCAGTGATATTAACGTTCATTAACCTTAATTGCAAATGAAGCCGTGTTTTTACAGCTGAAACTAAGTAAAATACAAATGCATTTGCTTGTTTTCAGTGATATTAACATTTATTCACACTACTTACACATGAAATTACGTTTTTGCGGCTGAACCTAAGTAAAATACACATGCTTTTCCTTGTTTTCAGTGATATTAACGTTTATTCACACTATATGCACATCAATTTACTTTTTTACAGTTGAAACTAATTAAAATACACATGCATTTGCTTGTTTTCAGTGATATTAACATTCAATCACATTAATTGCATATTAATTTACGTTTTCACAGTTGAAACTAAGCAAAATACACATGCATTTGCTTGTTTTTAGTGATATTAACATTACTGCACACTAATTGCACTTGAATGCACGTTATTACAGCTAAAACTAAGTAAAATACAAATGCATTTGCTTGTTTTCAGTGATATTAACATTACTGCACACTAATTGCACATGAATCCATGTTATTACAGCTGAAACTAAGTAAAATACACATACATTTGCTTGTTTTCAGTGGTAATAACATTACTGCACACTAATTGCACTTGAACCCAAGTTATTACAGCTGAAACTAAGTAAAATACACATGCATTTGCTTGTTTTCAGTGATATTAACATTACTGCACACTAATTGCCCATGAATCCACGTTATTATAGTTGAAACTAAGTAAATTACACATGCATTTGCTTGTTTTCAGTGATATTAACATCTATTCACACTACTTACACCTGAATTTGAGTTTTTACAGCTGAAACTAAGTAAAATACACATGCTTTTGCTTTTTTTGAGTGCGATTAACGTTTATTCACACTCTATGCACATCAATTTACTTTTTTACAGGTGAAACTAAGCAAAATACACATGCATTTGCTTGTTTTTAGTGATTTTAACATTACTGCACACTAATTGCACTTGAATTCACGTTATTACAGCTGAACCTAAGTGAAATACACATGCATTTGCTTGGTTTTAGTGATATTAACATTACTGCACACTAATTGCACTAATTGCAGTTATTACGTTTTTACCTTGTTTTTAATATCTTAAAATAAAAATAGTAGCTAAATAAACCGATGATACTAATTGTTTTATTTAATTTTAATTGAAAATTGTTTCATACGTTGTTCACAGTTGAGCAAGCTGTACATAACAGGATTATGTCAGTAGAAAACTGTGGGTAAAATTTACTTCATTACTTCATTACTTCATTACTTCATTGCACTTGAATCCACGTTATTACAGCTAAAACGAAGTAAAATACACATGCATTTGCTTGTTTTCAGTATAAACAATACTCCATACTAATTGCACATGAATCCACGTTATTACAGCTGAAACTAAGTAAAATACATATTCATTTGCTTGTTTTCAGTGATATTAACATTACTGCACCATTTGCACATGAATCACGTTATTAATGCTGAAACTAAGTAAAATACACATGCATTTGCTTTTTTTCAGTGATATTAACATTACTGCACACTAATTGCACATGAATCCACGTTATTACAGTTGGAACTAAGTAAAATGAAGATGCATTTACTTGTGTTCAGTGATACTAAGACTACTGCACACTAATTGCACATGAATCACGTTATTACAGCTGAACCTAAGTAAAATACACATGCATTTGCTTGTTTTCCTTGATATTAACATTACAGCACACTAATTGCCCATAATCCACATTATTACAGCTGAAATTAAATAAAATACGCAAGCATTTGCTTGTTTTCAGTGATACTAACATTACTGCACACCAATTGCACATGAATCCACGTTATTACAGCTGAAACTAGTAAAATACGCCAGCATTTGCTTGTTTTCAGTGATATTAACATTTATTCACACTACTTACACATGAAATTACGTTTTTACGGCTGAAACTAAGTAAAATACACATGCTTTTCCTTGTTTTCAGTGATATTAACGTTTATTCACCTAATATGCACATCAATTTACTTTTTACAGTGAAACTTAAAATACACATGCATTTGCTTGTTTTCAGTGATATTAACATTTATTCACATTACTTGCATATTAATTTACGTTTTTACAGTGAAACTAAGTAAAATACACATGCATTTGCTTGTTTTCAGTGATATTAACATTACTGCACTAATTGCACTTGAATGCACGTTATTACAGTTGAAACTAAGTAAAATACACATGCATTTGCTTGTTTTCAGTGATATTAACATTATTCACACTACTTACACATGAAATTACGTTTTACAGTAAACTAAGTAAAATACACATGCATTTTGCTTTTTTTAGTGATTAACGTTTATTCACACTATATGCACATCAATTTACTTTTACAGGTGAAACTAAGCAAAATACACATGCATTTGCTTGTTTTTAGTGATTTAACATTACTGCACACTAATTGCACTTGAATGCACGTTATTACAGCTAAACTAAGTAAAATACAATGCATTTGCTTGTTTTCAGTGATATTAACATTATCACTACTTACACATGAAACGTTTTACGCTGAAACTAAGTAAAATACACATTCATTTGCTTGTTTTCAGTGATATTAACATTACTGCACACATTTGCACATGAATCCACGTTATTAATGCTGAAACTAAGTAAAATACACATGCATTTGCTTTTTCAGAGATATTAACATTACTGCACACTAATTGCACATGAATCCACGTTATTACAGTGAACTAAGTAAAATAAGATGCATTTGCTTGTGTTCAGTGATACTAACATACTGCACACTAATTGCATGAATCCACGTTATTACAGCTGAACCTAAGTAAAATACACATGCATTTGCTTGTTTTCCTTGATATAACATTACAGCACACTAATTGCCATGAATCCACATTATTACAGCTGAAATAAATAAAATACGCAGCATTTACTTGTTTTCAGTGATACTAACATTATGCACACCAATTGCACATGAATTACGTTTACAGCTGAAACTAAGTAAAATACGCCAGCATTTGCTTGTTTTCGTGATATTAACATTTTCACACTACTTACACATGAAATTACGTTTTTGCGCTGAAACTAAGTAAAATACACATGCTTTCTTGTTTTCAGTGATATTAACGTTCATTAACCTTAATTGCAATGAAGCGTGTTTTTACAGCTGAAACTAAGTAAAATACAAATGCATTTGCTTGTTTTTCAGTGATATTAACATTATTCACACTACTACACATGAATCGTTTTTGCGCTGAACCTAAGTAAAATACACATGCTTTGCTTGTTTTCAGTGATATTAACGTTTATCACATATGCACATCAATTTACTTTTTACAGTTGAAACTAATTAAAATACACATGCATTTGCTTGTTTTCAGTGATATTAACATTCAATACATTAATTGCATTAATTTCGTTTTCACAGTTGAAACTAAGCAAAATACACATGCATTTGCTTGTTTTGTGATATTAACATTACTGCACACTAATTGCACTTGAATGCACGTTATTACAGCTAAACTAAGTAAAATACAAATGCATTTGCTTGTTTTCAGTGATATAACATACTCACACTAATTGACATGAACCATGTTATTACAGCTGAAACTAAGTAAAATACACATACATTTGCTGTTTTCAGTAATAATATTACTGCACACTAATTGCACTTGAACCAAGTTATTACAGCTGAAACTAAGTAAAATACACATGCATTTGCTTGTTTTCAGTGATTTAAACTTACTGCACACTAATTGCCATGAATCGTTATATACAGTTGAACTAAGTAAATACACATGCATTTGCTTGTTTTCAGTGATATTAACATCTATCACACTAACACCTGAATTTCGTTTTACAGCTGAAACTAAGTAAAATACACATGCTTTGCTTTTTTTGAGTGCGATAAGTTATCACACTATATGCACATCAATTTACTTTTTTACAGGAAACTAAGCAAAATACACATGCATTTGCTTTTTAGTGATTTAACATTACTGCACACTAATTGCACTGAATTCACGTTATTACAGCTGAACCTAAGTGAAATACACATGCATTTGCTTGTTTTAGTGATATTAACATTACTGCACACTAATGCACTAATTGCAGTTATTACGTTTTTACCTTGTTTTTAATATCTTAAAATAAAATAGTAGCTAAATAAACCGATATACTAATTGTTTATTTAATTTTAATTGAAAATTTTCATACGTTGTTCACAGTTGAGCAAGCTGTACATAACAGGATTATTCAGTAGAAAACTGTGGGTAAAATTTACTTTTATTCTTATTACTTCTTATCATTGCACTTGAATCCACTTATTACAGCTAAAACGAAGGTAAAATACACATGCATTTGCTTGTTTTCAGTATAAACAATACTGCATACTAATTGCACATGAATCCACGTTATTACAGCTGAAACTAAGTAAAATACATATTCATTTGCTTTTTTTCAGTGATATTAACATTACTGCACACCATTGCACATGAATCCACGTTATTAATGCTGAAACTAAGTAAAATACACATGCATTTGCTTTTTTTCAGTGATATTAACATTACTGCACACTAATTGCACATGAATCCACGTTATTACAGTTGGAACTAAGTAAAATGAAGATGCATTTACTTGTGTTCAGTGATACTAAGACTACTGCACACTAATTGCACATGAATCCACGTTATTACAGCTGAACCTAAGTAAAATACACATGCATTTGCTTGTTTTCCTTGATATTAACATTACAGCACACTAATTGCCCATGAATCCACATTATTACAGCTGAAATTAAATAAAATACGCAAGCATTTACTTGTTTTCAGTGATACTAACATTACTGCACACAATTGCACATGAATCCACGTTATTACAGCTGAAACTAAGTAAAATACGCCAGCATTTGCTTGTTTTCAGTGATATTAACATTTATTCACACTATTACACATGAAATTACGTTTTACAGCTGAAACTAAGTAAAATACACATGCTTTTCCTTGTTTTCAGTGATATTAACGTTCATTAACCTTAATTGCGAATGAAGCCGTTTTTACAGCTGAAACTAAGTAAAATACAAATGCATTTGCTTGTTTTCAGTGATATTAACATTTATTCACACTATTACACATGAAATTACTTTTTACGGCTGAAACTAAGTAAAATACACATGCTTTCTTGTTTTCAGTGATATTAACGTTTATTCACACTATATGCACATCAATTTACTTTTTTACAGTTGAAACTAATTAAAATACACATGCATTTGCTTGTTTTCAGTGATATTAACATTCAATCACATTACTTGCATATTAATTTACGTTTTACAGTTGAAACTAAGCAAAATACACATGCATTTGCTTGTTTTTAGTGATATTAACATTACTGCACACTAATTGCACTTGAATGCACGTTATTACAGCTAAAACTAAGTAAAATACAAATGCATTTGCTTGTTTTCAGTGATATTAACATTTATTCACACTACTTACACATGACATTACGTTTTTACGGCTGAAACTAAGTAAAATACACATTCATTTGCTTGTTTTCAGTGATATTAACATTACTGCACACCATATTGCACATGAATCCACGTTATTAATGCTGAAACTAAGTAAAATACACATGCATTTGCTTTTTTTCAGTAATATTAACATTACTGCACACTAATTGCACATGAATCCACGTTATTACAGTTGGAACTAAGTAAAATGAAGATGCATTTACTTGTGTTCCGTGATACTAAGACTACTGCACACTAATTGCACATGAATCCACGTTATTACAGCTGAACCTAAGTAAAATACACATGCATTTGCTTGTTTTCCTTGATATTAACATTACAGCACACTGATTGCCATGAATCCACATTATTACAGCTGAAATTAAATAAAATACGCAAGCATTTACTTGTTTTCAGTGATACTAACATTACTGCACACCAATTGCACATGAATCCACGTTATTACAGCGGAAACTAAGTAAAATACGCCAGCATTTGCTTGTTTTCAGTGATATTAACATTTATTCACACTACTTACACATGACATTACGTTTTTACGGCTGAAACTAAGTAAAATACACATTCATTTGCTTGTTTTCAGTGATATTAACATTACTGCACACCATTTGCACATGAATCCACGTTATTAATGCTGAAACTAAGTAAAATACACATGCATTTGCTTTTTTCAGTAATATTAACATTACTGCACACTAATTGCACATGAATCCACGTTATTACAGTTGGAACTAAGTAAAATGAAGATGCATTTACTTGTGTTCCGTGATACTAAGACTACTGCACACTAATTGCACATGAATCCACGTTATTACAGCTGAACCTAAGTAAAATACACATGCATTTGCTTGTTTTCCTTGATATTAACATTACAGCACACTGATTGCCCATGAATCCACATTATTACAGCTGAAATTAAATAAAATACGCAAGCATTTACTTGTTTTCAGTAATACTAACATTACTGCACACCAATTGCACATGAATCCACGTTATTACAGCGGAAACTAAGTAAAATACGCCAGCATTTGCTTGTTTTCGGTGATATTAACATTTATTCACACTACTTACACATGAAATTACGTTTTTGCGGCTGAAACTAAGTAAAATACACATGCTTTTCCTTGTTTTCAGTGATATTAACGTTCATTAACCTTAATTGCAAATGAAGCCGTGTTTTTACAGCTGAAACTAAGTAAAATACAAATGCATTTGCTTGTTTTCAGTGATATTAACATTTATTCACACTACTTACACATGAAATTACGTTTTTGCGGCTGAACCTAAGTAAAATACACATGCTTTTCCTTGTTTTCAGTGATATTAACGTTTATTCACACTATATGCACATCAATTTACTTTTTTACAGTTGAAACTAATTAAAATACACATGCATTTGCTTGTTTTCAGTGATATTAAGATTCAATCACATTAATTGCATATTAATTTACGTTTTCACAGTTGAAACTAAGCAAAATACACATGCATTTGCTTGTTTTTAGTGATATTAACATTACTGCACACTAATTGCACTTGAATGCACGTTATTACAGCTAAAACTAAGTAAAATACAAATGCATTTGCTTGTTTTCAGTGATATTAACATTACTGCACACTAATTGCACATGAATCCATGTTATTACAGCTGAAACTAAGTAAAATACACATACATTTGCTTGTTTTCAGTGATATTAACATCTATTCACACTACTTACACCTGAATTTGAGTTTTTACAGCTGAAACTAAGTAAAATACACATGCTTTTGCTTTTTTTGAGTGCGATTAACGTTTATTCACACTCTATGCACATCAATTTACTTTTTTACAGGTGAAACTAAGCAAAATACACATGCATTTGCTTGTTTTAGTGATTTTAACATTACTGCACACTAATTGCACTTGAATTCACGTTATTACAGCTGAACCTAAGTGAAATACACATGCATTTGCTTGGTTTTAGTGATATTAACATTACTGCACACTAATTGCACTAATTGCAGTTATTACGTTTTTACCTTGTTTTTAATATCTTAAAATAAAAATAGTAGCTAAATAAACCGATGATACTAATTGTTTTATTTAATTTTAATTGAAAATTGTTTCATACGTTGTTCACAGTTGAGCAAGCTGTACATAAAAGGATTATGTCAGTAGAAAACTGTGGGTAAAATTTACTTCATTACTTCATTACTTCATTACTTCATTGCACTTGAATCCACGTTATTACAGCTAAAACGAAGTAAAATACACATGCATTTGCTTGTTTTCAGTATAAACAATACTGCATACTAATTGCACATGAATCCACGTTATTACAGCTGAAACTAAGTAAAATACATATTCATTTGCTTGTTTTCAGTGATATTAACATTACTGCACCATTTGCACATGAATTCACGTTATTAATGCTGAAACTAAGTAAAATACACATGCATTTGCTTTTTTTCAGTGATATTAACATTACTGCACACTAATTGCACATGAATCCACGTTATTACAGTTGGAACTAAGTAAAATGAAGATGCATTTACTTGTGTTCAGTGATACTAAGACTACTGCACACTAATTGCACATGAATCCACGTTATTACAGCTGAACCTAAGTAAAATACACATGCATTTGCTTGTTTTCCTTGATATTAACATTACAGCACACTAATTGCCCATAAATCCACATTATTACAGCTGAAATTAAATAAAATACGCAAGCATTTGCTTGTTTTCAGTGATACTAACATTACTGCACACCAATTGCCCATGAATCCACGTTATTACAGCTGAAACTAGTAAAATACGCCAGCATTTGCTTGTTTTCAGTGATATTAACATTTATTCACACTACTGACACATGAAATTACTTTTTACGGCTGAAACTAAGTAAAATACACATGCTTTTCCTTGTTTTCAGTGATATTAACGTTTATTCACACTATATGCACATCAATTTACTTTTTTACAGTTGAAACTTTTTAAAATACACATGCATTTGCTTGTTTTCAGTGATATTAACATTCAATCACATTACTTGCATATTAATTTACGTTTTCACAGTTGAAACTAAGCAAAATACACATGCATTTGCTTGTTTTTAGTGATATTATCATTACTGCACACTAATTGCACTTGAATGCACGTTATTACAGCTAAAACTAAGTAAAATACAAATGCATTTGCTTGTTTTCAGTGATATTAACATTTATTCACACTACTTACACATGAAATTACGTTTTTACGGCTAAAACTAAGTAAAATACACATGGTTTTGCTTTTTTTGAGTGCAATTAACGTTTATTCACACTATATGCACATCAATTTACTTTTTTACAGGTGAAACTAAGCAAAATACACATGCATTTGCTTGTTTTTAGTGATTTTAACATTACTGCACACTAATTGCACTTGAATTCACGTTATTACAGCTGAACCTAAGTGAAATACACATGCATTTGCTTGGTTTTAGTGATATTAACATTACTGCACACTAATTGCGCTAATTGCAGTTATTACGTTTTTACCTTGTTTTTAATATCTTAAAATAAAAATAGTAGCTAAATAAACCGATGATACTAATTGTTTTATTTAATTTTAATTGAAAATTGTTTCATACGTTGTTCACAGTTGAGCAAGCTGTACATAACAGGATTATGTCAGTAGAAACTGTGGGTAAAATTTACTTCATTACTTCATTACTTCATTGCACTTGAATCCACGTTATTACAGCTAAAACGAAGTAAAATACACATGCATTTGCTTGTTTTCAGTATAAACAATACTGCATACTAATTGCACATGAATCCACTTATTACAGCTGAAACTAAGTAAAATACATATTCATTTGCTTGTTTTCAGTGATATTAACATTACTGCACACCATTTGCACATGAATCCACGTTATTAATGCTGAAACTAAGTAAAATACACATGCATTTGCTTTTTTTCAGTGATATTAACATTACTGCACACTAATTGCACATGAATCCACGTTATTACAGTTGGAACTAAGTAAAATGAAGACGCATTTACTTGTGTTCAGTGATACTAAGACTACTGCACACTAATTGCACATGAATCCACGTTATTACAGCTGAACCTAAGTAAAATACACATGCATTTGCTTGTTTTCCTTGATATTAACATTACAGCACACTAATTGCCCATGAATCCACATTATTACAGCTGAAATTAAATAAAATACGCAAGCATTTGCTTGTTTTCAGTGATACTAACATTACTGCACACCAATTGCACATGAATCCACGTTATTACAGCTGAAACTAAGTAAAATACGCAAGCATTTGCTTGTTTTCAGTGATATTAACATTATTCACACTACTTACACATGAAATTACTTTTTACGGCTGAAACTAAGTAAATTACACATGCTTTTCCTTGTTTTCAGTGATATTAACGTTTATTCACACTATATGCACATCAATTTACTTTTTTACAGTTGAAACTAATTAAAATACATATGCATTTGCTTGTTTTTAGTGATATTAACATTACTGCACACTAATTGCACTTGAATGCACGTTATTACAGCTAAAACTAAGTAAAATACAAATGCATTTGCTTGTTTTCAGTGATATTAACATTTATTCACACTACTTACACATGAAATTACGTTTTTACGGCTGAAACTAAGTAAAATACAAATTCATTTGCTTGTTTTCAGTGATATTAACATTACTGCACACCATTTGCACATGAATCCACGTTATTAATGCTGAAACTAAGTAAAATACACATGCATTTGCTTTTTTTCAGTGATATTAACATTACTGCACACTAATTGCACATGAATCCACGTTATTACAGTTGGAACTAAGTAAAATGAAGATGCATTTACTTGTGTTCAGTGATACTAAGACTACTGCACACTAATTGCACATGAATCCACGTTATTACAGCTGAACCTAAGTAAAATACACATGCATTTGCTTGTTTTCCTTGATATTAACATTACAGCACACTAATTGCCCATGAATCCACATTATTACAGCTGAAATTAAATAAAATACGCAAGCATTTACTTGTTTTCAGTGATACTAACATTACTGCACACCAATTGCACATGAATCCACGTTATTACAGCTGAAACTAAGTAAAATACGCCAGCATTTGCTTGTTTTCGGTGATATTAACATTTATTCACACTACTTACACATGAAATTACGTTTTTGCGGCTGAAACTAAGTAAAATACACATGCTTTTCCTTGTTTTCAGTGATATTAACGTTCATTAACCTTAATTGCAAATGAAGCCGTTTTTTACAGCTGAAACTAAGTAAAATACAAATGCATTTGCTTGTTTTCAGTGATATTAACATTTATTCACACTACTTACACATGAAATTACGTTTTTGCGGCTGAACCTAAGTAAAATACACATGCTTTTCCTTGTTTTCAGTGATATTAACGTTTATTCACACTATATGCACATCAATTTACTTTTTTACAGTTGAAACTAATTAAAATACACATGCATTTGCTTGTTTTCAGTGATATTAACATTCAATCACATTAATTGCATATTAATTTACGTTTTCACAGTTGAAACTAAGCAAAATACACATGCATTTGCTTGTTTTTAGTGATATTAACATTACTGCACACTAATTGCACTTGAATGCACGTTATTACAGCTAAAACTAAGTAAAATACAAATGCATTTGCTTGTTTTCAGTGATACTAACATTACTGCACACTAATTGCACATGAATCCATGTTATTACAGCTGAAACTAAGTAAAATACACATACATTTGCTTGTTTTCAGTAATAATAACATTACTGCACACTAATTGCACTTGAACCCAAGTTATTACAGCTGAAACTAAGTAAAATACACATGCATTTGCTTGTTTTCAGTGATATTAACATTACTGCACACTAATTGCCCATGAATCCACGTTATTATAGTTGAAACTAAGTAAATTACACATGCATTTGCTTGTTTTCAGTGATATTAACATCTATTCACACTACTTACACCTGAATTTGCGTTTTTACAGCTGAAACTAAGTAAAATACACATGCTTTTGCTTTTTTTGAGTGCGATTAACGTTTATTCACACTATATGCACATCAATTTACTTTTTTACAGGTGAAACTAAGCAAAATACACATGCATTTGCTTGTTTTTAATGATTTTAACATTACTGCACACTAATTGCACTTGAATTCACGTTATTACAGCTGAACCTAAGTGAAATACACATGCATTTGCTTGGTTTTAGTGATATTAACATTACTGCACACTAATTGCACTAATTGCAGTTATTACGTTTTTACCTTGTTTTTAATATCTTAAAATAAAAATAGTAGCTAAATAAACCGATGATACTAATTGTTTTATTTAATTTTAATTGAAAATTGTTTCATACGTTGTTCACAGTTGAGCAAGCTGTACATAACAGGATTATGTCAGTAGAAAACTGTGGGTAAAATTTACTTCATTACTTCATTACTTCATTACTTCATTGCACTTGAATCCACGTTATTACAGCTAAAACGAAGTAAAATACACATGCATTTGCTTGTTTTCAGTATAAACAATACTGCATACTAATTGCACATGAATCCACGTTATTACAGCTGAAACTAAGTAAAATACATATTCATTTGCTTGTTTTCAGTGATATTAACATTACTGCACACCATTTGCACATGAATCCACGTTATTAATGCTGAAACTAAGTAAAATACACATGCATTTGCTTTTTTCAGTGATATTAACATTACTGCACACTAATTGCACATGAATCCACGTTATTACAGTTGGAACTAAGTAAAATGAAAATGCATTTACTTGTGTTCAGTGATACTAAGACTACTGCACACTAATTGCACATGAATCCACGTTATTACACCTGAACCTAAGTAAAATACACATGCATTTGCTTGTTTTCCTTGATATTAACATTACAGCACACTAATTGCCATGAATCCACATTATTACAGCTGAAATTAAATAAAATACGCAAGCATTTACTTGTTTTCAGTGATACTAACATTACTGCACACCAATTGCACATGAATCCACGTTATTACAGCTGAAACTAAGTAAAATACGCCAGCATTTGCTTGTTTTCAGTGATATTAACATTTATTCACACTACTTACACATGAAATTACGTTTTTACGGCTGAAACTAAGTAAAATACACATGCTTTTCCTTGTTTTCAGTGATATTAACGTTCATTAACCTTAATTGCGAATGAAGCCGTTTTTACAGCTGAAACTAAGTAAAATACAAATGCATTTGCTTGTTTTCAGTGATATTAACATTTATTCACTACTTACACATGAAATTACTTTTTACGGCTGAAACTAAGTAAAATACACATGCTTTTCCTTGTTTTCAGTGATATTAACGTTTATTCACACTATATGCACATCAATTTACTTTTTTACAGTTGAAACTAATTAAAATACACATGCATTTGCTTGTTTTCAGTGATATTAACATTCAATTCACATTACTTGCATATTAATTTACGTTTTCACAGTTGAAACTAAGCAAAATACACATGCATTTGCTTGTTTTTAGTGATATTAACATTACTGCACACTAATTGCACTTGAATGCACGTTATTACAGCTAAAACTAAGTAAAATACAAATGCATTTGCTTGTTTTCAGTGATATTAACATTTATTCACACTACTTACACATGACATTACGTTTTACGGCTGAAACTAAGTAAAATACACATTCATTTGCTTGTTTTCAGTGATATTAACATTACTGCACACCATTTGCACATGAATCCACGTTATTAATGCTGAAACTAAGTAAATACACATGCATTTGCTTTTTTCAGTAATATTAACATTACTGCACACTAATTGCACATGAATCCACGTTATTACAGTTGGAACTAAGTAAATGAAGATGCATTTACTTGTTTCCGTGATACTAAGACTACTGCACACTAATTGCACATGAATCCACGTTATTACAGCTGAACCTAAGTAAAATACACATGCATTTGCTTGTTTTCCTTGATATTAACATTACAGCACACTGATTGCCCATGAATCCACATTATTACAGCTGAAATTAAATAAAATACGCAAGCATTTACTTGTTTTCAGTAATACTAACATTACTGCACACCAATTGCACATGAATCCACGTTATTACAGCGGAAACTAAGTAAAATACGCCAGCATTTGCTTGTTTTCGGTGATATTAACATTTATTCACACTACTTACACATGAAATTACGTTTTTGCGGCTGAAACTAAGTAAAATACACATGCTTTTCCTTGTTTTCAGTGATATTAACGTTCATTAACCTTAATTGCAAATGAAGCCGTGTTTTTACAGCTGAAACTAAGTAAAATACAAATGCATTTGCTTGTTTTCAGTGATATTAACATTTATTCACACTACTTACACATGAAATTACGTTTTTGCGGCTGAACCTAAGTAAAATACACATGCTTTTCCTTGTTTTCAGTGATATTAACGTTTATTCACACTATATGCACATCAATTTACTTTTTTACAGTTGAAACTAATTAAAATACACATGCATTTGCTTGTTTTCAGTGATATTAACATTCAATCACATTAATTGCATATTAATTTACGTTTTCACAGTTGAAACTAAGCAAAATACACATGCATTTGCTTGTTTTTAGTGATATTAACATCTATTCACACTACTTACACCTGAATTTGAGTTTTTACAGCTGAAACTAAGTAAAATACACATGCTTTTGCTTTTTTTGAGTGCGATTAACGTTTATTCACACTCTATGCACATCAATTTACTTTTTTACAGGTGAAACTAAGCAAAATACACATGCATTTGCTTGTTTTTAGTGATTTTAACATTACTGCACACTAATTGCACTTGAATTCACGTTATTACAGCTGAACCTAAGTGAAATACACATGCATTTGCTTGGTTTTAGTGATATTAACATTACTGCACACTAATTGCACTAATTGCAGTTATTACGTTTTTACCTTGTTTTTAATATCTTAAAATAAAAATAGTAGCTAAATAAACCGATGATACTAATTGTTTTATTTAATTTTAATTGAAAATTGTTTCATACGTTGTTCACAGTTGAGCAAGCTGTACATAAAAGGATTATGTCAGTAGAAAACTGTGGGTAAAATTTACTTCATTACTTCATTACTTCATTACTTCATTGCACTTGAATCCACGTTATTACAGCTAAAACGAAGTAAAATACACATGCATTTGCTTGTTTTCAGTATAAACAATACTGCATACTAATTGCACATGAATCCACGTTATTACAGCTGAAACTAAGTAAAATACATATTCATTTGCTTGTTTTCAGTGATATTAACATTACTGCACCATTTGCACATGAATTCACGTTATTAATGCTGAAACTAAGTAAAATACACATGCATTTGCTTTTTTTCAGTGATATTAACATTACTGCACATTAATTGCACATGAATCCACGTTATTACAGTTGGAACTAAGTAAAATGAAGATGCATTTACTTGTGTTCAGTGATACTAAGACTACTGCACACTAATTGCACATGAATCCACGTTATTACAGCTGAACCTAAGTAAAATACACATGCATTTGCTTGTTTTCCTTGATATTAACATTACAGCACACTAATTGCCCATAAATCCACATTATTACAGCTGAAATTAAATAAAATACGCAAGCATTTGCTTGTTTTCAGTGATACTAACATTACTGCACACCAATTGCCCATGAATCCACGTTATTACAGCTGAAACTAGTAAAATACGCCAGCATTTGCTTGTTTTCAGTGATATTAACATTTATTCACACTACTTACACATGAAATTACTTTTTACGGCTGAAACTAAGTAAAATACACATGCTTTTCCTTGTTTTCAGTGATATTAACGTTTATTCACACTATATGCACATCAATTTACTTTTTTACAGTTGAAACTTTTTAAAATACACATGCATTTGCTTGTTTTCAGTGATATTAACATTCAATCACATTACTTGCATATTAATTTACGTTTTCACAGTTGAAACTAAGCAAAATACACATGCATTTGCTTGTTTTTAGTGATATTAACATTACTGCACACTAATTGCACTTGAATGCACGTTATTACAGCTAAAACTAAGTAAAATACAAATGCATTTGCTTGTTTTCAGTGATATTAACATTTATTCACACTACTTACACATGAAATTACGTTTTTACGGCTAAAACTAAGTAAAATACACATGGTTTTGCTTTTTTTGAGTGCGATTAACGTTTATTCACACTATATGCACATCAATTTACTTTTTTACAGGTGAAACTAAGCAAAATACACATGCATTTGCTTGTTTTTAGTGATTTTAACATTACTGCACACTAATTGCACTTGAATTCACGTTATTACAGCTGAACCTAAGTGAAATACACATGCATTTGCTTGGTTTTAGTGATATTAACATTACTGCACACTAATTGCGCTAATTGCAGTTATTACGTTTTTACCTTGTTTTTAATATCTTAAAATAAAAATAGTAGCTAAATAAACCGATGATACTAATTGTTTTATTTAATTTTAATTGAAAATTGTTTCATACGTTGTTCACAGTTGAGCAAGCTGTACATAACAGGATTATGTCAGTAGAAAAGTGTGGGTAAAATTTACTTCATTACTTCATTACTTCATTGCACTTGAATCCACGTTATTACAGCTAAAACGAAGTAAAATACACATGCATTTGCTTGTTTTCAGTTAAACAATTACTGCATACTAATTGCACATGAATCCACGTTATTACAGCTGAAACTAAGTAAAATACATATTCATTTGCTTTTTTCAGTGATATTAACATTACTGCACACCATTTGCACATGAATCCACGTTATTAATGCTGAAACTAAGTAAAATACACATGCATTTGCTTTTTTTCAGTGATATTAACATTACTGCACACTAATTGCACATGAATCCACGTTATTACAGTTGGAACTAAGTAAAATGAAGACGCATTTACTTGTGTTCAGTGATACTAAGACTACTGCACACTAATTGCACATGAATCCACGTTATTACAGCTGAACCTAAGTAAAATACACATGCATTTGCTTGTTTTCCTTGATATTAACATTACAGCACACTAATTGCCCATGAATCCACATTATTACAGCTGAAATTAAATAAAATACGCAAGCATTTGCTTGTTTTCAGTGATACTAACATTACTGCACACCAATTGCACATGAATCCACGTTATTACAGCTGAAACTAAGTAAAATACGCAAGCATTTGCTTGTTTTCAGTGATATTAACATTTATTCACTACTTACACATGAAATTACTTTTTAGCTGAAACTAAGTAAATTACACATGCTTTTCCTTGTTTTCAGTGATATTAACGTTTATTCACACTATATGCACATCAATTTACTTTTTTACAGTTGAAACTAATTAAAATACATATGCATTTGCTTGTTTTAGTGATATTAACATTACTGCACACTAATTGCACTTGAATGCACGTTATTACAGCTAAAACTAAGTAAAATACAAATGCATTTGCTTGTTTTCAGTGATATTAACATTTATTCACACTACTTACACATGAATTACGTTTTTACGGCTGAAACTAAGTAAAATACACATTCATTTGCTTTTTTCAGTGATATTAACATTACTGCACACATTGCACATGAATCCACGTTATTAATGCTGAACTAAGTAAAAACACATGCATTTGCTTTTTTTCAGTGATATTAACATTACTGCACACTAATTGCACATGAATCCACGTTATTACAGTTGAACTAAGTAAAATGAAGATGCATTTGCTTGTGTTCAGTGATATTAACTACTGCACACTAATTGCACATGAATCCACGTTATTACAGCTGAATTAAGTAAAATACAATGCATTTGCTTGTTTTCTTGATATTAACATTACAGCACACAATTGCCATGAATCCACATTATTACAGCTGAAACTAAATAAAATACCAAGCATTTGCTTGTTTTCAGTGATACTAACATTATTGCACACAATTGCACATGAATACGTTTTGCGGCTGAAACTAAGTAAAATACCAGCATTTGCTTGTTTTCAGTGATATTAACATTTATTCACACTACTTACACATGAAATTACGTTTTTGGCTGAAACTAAGTAAAATACACATGCTTTTCCTTGTTTTCAGTGATATTAACGTTCATTAACCTTAATTAAATGAACGTTTTTGCAGCTGAACTAAGTAAAATACAAATGCTTTTCCTTGTTTTCAGTGATATTAACGTTTATTCACATACTTACACATCAATTACGTTTTTCAGTTGAAACTAAGTAAAATACACATGCTTTTCCTTGTTTTCAGTGATATTAACATTCACACTATATGCATTAATTTACTTTTTACAGTTGAAACTAAAAAATACACATGCATTTGCTTTTTTAGTGATATTAACATTATCACTAATTGCATATTAATACGTTATTACAGCTAAAACTAAGTAAAATACAATGCATTTGCTTGTTTTAGTGATATTAACATTACTGCACACTAATTGCACATGAATCCATGTTATTACAGCTGAAACTAAGTAAAATACAACATTTGCTTGTTTTCAGTGATATAACATTACTGCACACTAATTGCACTTGAATCCAGTTATTACAGCTGAAACTAAGTAAAATACACATGCATTTGCTTGTTTTCAGTAATATAACATTACTGCACACTAATTGCACTTGAACCCAAGTTATTACAGCTGAAACTAAGTAAAATACACATGCATTTGCTTGTTTTCAGTGATATTAACATCTATTCACACTACTTACACCTGAATTTGCGTTTTTACAGCTGAAACTAAGTAAAATACACATGCTTTTGCTTTTTTTGAGTGCGATTAACGTTTATTCACACTATATGCACATCAATTTACTTTTTTACAGGTGAAACTAAGCAAAATACACATGCATTTGCTTGTTTTTAATGATTTTAACATTACTGCACACTAATTGCACTTGAATTCACGTTATTACAGCTGAACCTAAGTGAAATACACATGCATTTGCTTGGTTTTAGTGATATTAACATTACTGCACACTAATTGCACTAATTGCAGTTATTACGTTTTTACCTTGTTTTTAATATCTTAAAATAAAAATAGTAGCTAAATAAACCGATGATACTAATTGTTTTATTTAATTTTAATTGAAAATTGTTTCATACGTTGTTCACAGTTGAGCAAGCTGTACATAACAGGATTATGTCAGTAGAAAACTGTGGGTAAAATTTACTTCATTACTTCATTACTTCATTACTTCATTGCACTTGAATCCACGTTATTACAGCTAAAACGAAGTAAAATACACATGCATTTGCTTGTTTTCAGTATAAACAATACTGCATACTAATTGCACATGAATCCACGTTATTACAGCTGAAACTAAGTAAAATACATATTCATTTGCTTGTTTTCAGTGATATTAACATTACTGCACACCATTTGCACATGAATCCACGTTATTAATGCTGAAACTAAGTAAAATACACATGCATTTGCTTTTTTTCAGTGATATTAACATTACTGCACACTAATTGCACATGAATCCACGTTATTACAGTTGGAACTAAGTAAAATGAAAATGCATTTACTTGTGTTCAGTGATACTAAGACTACTGCACACTAATTGCACATGAATCCACGTTATTACACCTGAACCTAAGTAAAATACACATGCATTTGCTTGTTTTCCTTGATATTAACATTACAGCACACTAATTGCCCATAAATCCACATTATTACAGCTGAAATTAAATAAAATACGCAAGCATTTGCTTGTTTTCAGTGATACTAACATTACTGCACACCAATTGCACATGAATCCACGTTATTACAGCTGAAACTAGTAAAATACGCCAGCATTTGCTTGTTTTCAGTGATATTAACATTTCTTCACACTACTTACACATGAAATAACGTTTTTACGGCTGAAACTAAGTAAAATACACATGCTTTTCCTTGTTTTCAGTGATATTAACGTTCATTAACCTTAATTGCAAATGAAGCCGTGTTTTTACAGCTGAAACTAAGTAAAATACAAATGCATTTGCTTTGTTTTCAGTGATATTAACATTTATTCACACTACTTACACATGAAATTACTTTTTACGGCTGAAACTAAGTAAAATACACATGCTTTTCCTTGTTTTCAGTGATATTAACGTTTATTCACACTATATGCACATCAATTTACTTTTTTACAGTTGAAACTTTTTAAAATACACATGCATTTGCTTGTTTTCTGTGATATTAACATTCAATCACATTACTTGCATATTAATTTACGTTTTCACAGTTGAAACTAAGCAAAATACACATGCATTTGCTTGTTTTTAGTGATATTAACATTACTGCACACTAATTGCACTTGAATGCACGTTATTACAGCTAAAACTAAGTAAAATACAAATGCATTTGCTTGTTTTCAGTGATATTAACATTTATTCACACTACTTACACATGAAATTACGTTTTTACGGCTGAAACTAAGTAAAATACACATGCTTTTGCTTTTTTTGAGTGCGATTAACGTTTATTCACACTATATGCACATCAATTTACTTTTTTACAGGTGAAACTAAGCAAAATACACATGCATTTGCTTGTTTTTAGTGATTTTAACATTACTGCACACTAATTGCACTTGAATTCACGTTATTACAGCTGAACCTAAGTGAAATACACATGCATTTGCTTGGTTTTAGTGATATTAACATTACTGCACACTAATTGCGCTAATTGCAGTTATTACGTTTTTACCTTGTTTTTAATATCTTAAAATAAAAATAGTAGCTAAATAAACCGATGATACTAATTGTTTTATTTAATTTTAATTGAAAATTGTTTCATACGTTGTTCACAGTTGAGCAAGCTGTACATAACAGGATTATGTCAGTAGAAAACTGTGGTTAAAATTTACTTCATTACTTCATTACTTCATTACTTCATTGCACTTGAATCCACGTTATTACAGCTAAAACGAAGTAAAATACACATGCATTTGCTTGTTTTCAGTATAAACAATACTGCATACTAATTGCACATGAATCCACGTTAATACAGCTGAAACTAAGTAAAATACATATTCATTTGCTTGTTTTCAGTGATATTAACATTACTGCACACCATTTGCACATGAATCCACGTTATTAATGCTGAAACTAAGTAAAATACACATGCATTTGCTTTTTTTCAGTGATATTAACATTACTGCACACTAATTGCACATGAATCCACGTTATTACAGTTGGAACTAAGTAAAATGAAGACGCATTTACTTGTGTTCAGTGATACTAAGACTACTGCACACTAATTGCACATGAATCCACGTTATTACAGCTGAACCTAAGTAAAATACACATGCATTTGCTTGTTTTCCTTGATATTAACATTACAGCACACTAATTGCCCATGAATCCACATTATTACAGCTGAAATTAAATAAAATACGCAAGCATTTGCTTGTTTTCAGTGATACTAACATTACTGCACACCAATTGCACATGAATCCACGTTATTACAGCTGAAACTAAGTAAAATACGCAAACATTTGCTTGTTTTCAGTGATATTAACATTTATTCACACTACTTACACATGAAATTACTTTTTACGGCTGAAACTAAGTAAATTACACATGCTTTTCCTTGTTTTCAGTGATATTAACGTTTATTCACACTATATGCACATCAATTTACTTTTTTACAGTTGAAACTAATTAAAATACATATGCATTTGCTTGTTTTTAGTGATATTAACATTACTGCACACTAATTGCACTTGAATGCACGTTATTACAGCTAAAACTAAGTAAAATACAAATGCATTTGCTTGTTTTCAGTGATATTAACATTTATTCACACTACTTACACATGAAATTACGTTTTTACGGCTGAAACTAAGTAAAATACACATTCATTTGCTTGTTTTCAGTGATATTAACATTACTGCACACCATTTGCACATGAATCCACGTTATTAATGCTGAAACTAAGTAAAATACACATGCATTTGCTTTTTTTCAGTGATATTAACATTACTGCACACTAATTGCACATGAATCCACGTTATTACAGTTGGAACTAAGTAAAATGAAGATGCATTTACTTGTGTTCAGTGATACTAAGACTACTGCACACTAATTGCACATGAATCCACGTTATTACAGCTGAACCTAAGTAAAATACACATGCATTTGCTTGTTTTCCTTGATATTAACATTACAGCACACTAATTGCCCATGAATCCACATTATTACAGCTGAAATTAAATAAAATACGCAAGCATTTACTTGTTTTCAGTGATACTAACATTACTGCACACCAATTGCACATGAATCCACGTTATTACAGCTGAAACTAAGTAAAATACGCCAGCATTTGCTTGTTTTCGGTGATATTAACATTTATTCACACTACTTACACATGAAATTACGTTTTTGCGGCTGAAACTAAGTAAAATACACATGCTTTTCCTTTTTTCAGTGATATTAACGTTCATTAACCTTAATTGCAAATGAAGCCGTGTTTTTACAGCTGAAACTAAGTAAAATACAAATGCATTTGCTTGTTTTCAGTGATATTAACATTTATTCACACTACTTACACATGAAATTACGTTTTTGCGGCTGAACCTAAGTAAAATACACATGCTTTTCCTTGTTTTCAGTGATATTAACGTTTATTCACACTATATGCACATCAATTTACTTTTTTACAGTTGAAACTAATTAAAATACACATGCATTTGCTTGTTTTCAGTGATATTAACATTCAATCACATTAATTGCATATTAATTTACGTTTTCACAGTTGAAACTAAGCAAAATACACATGCATTTGCTTGTTTTTAGTGATATTAACATTACTGCACACTAATTGCACTTGAATGCACGTTATTACAGCTAAAACTAAGTAAAATACAAATGCATTTGCTTGTTTTCAGTGATACTAACATTACTGCACACTAATTGCACATGAATCCATGTTATTACAGCTGAAACTAAGTAAAATACACATACATTTGCTTGTTTTCAGTAATAATAACATTACTGCACACTAATTGCACTTGAACCCAAGTTATTACAGCTGAAACTAAGTAAAATACACATGCATTTGCTTGTTTTCAGTGATATTAACATTACTGCACACTAATTGCCATGAATCCACGTTATTATAGTTGAAACTAAGTAAATTACACATGCATTTGCTTGTTTTCAGTGATATTAACATCTATTCACACTACTTACACCTGAATTTGCGTTTTTTACAGCTGAAACTAAGTAAAATACACATGCTTTTGCTTTTTTTGAGTGCGATTAACGTTTATTCACACTATATGCACATCAATTTACTTTTTTACAGGTGAAACTAAGCAAAATACACATGCATTTGCTTGTTTTTAATGATTTTAACATTACTGCACACTAATTGCACTTGAATTCACGTTATTACAGCTGAACCTAAGTGAAATACACATGCATTTGCTTGGTTTTAGTGATATTAACATTACTGCACACTAATTGCACTAATTGCAGTTATTACGTTTTTACCTTGTTTTTAATATCTTAAAATAAAAATAGTAGCTAAATAAACCGATGATACTAATTGTTTTATTTAATTTTAATTGAAAATTGTTTCATACGTTGTTCACAGTTGAGCAAGCTGTACATAACAGGATTATGTCAGTAGAAAACTGTGGGTAAAATTTACTTCATTACTTCATTACTTCATTACTTCATTGCACTTGAATCCACGTTATTACAGCTAAAACGAAGTAAAATACACATGCATTTGCTTGTTTTCAGTATAAACAATACTGCATACTAATTGCACATGAATCCACGTTATTACAGCTGAAACTAAGTAAAATACATATTCATTTGCTTGTTTTCAGTGATATTAACATTACTGCACACCATTTGCACATGAATCCACGTTATTAATGCTGAAACTAAGTAAATACACATGCATTTGCTTTTTTTCAGTGATATTAACATTACTGCACACTAATTGCACATGAATCCACGTTATTACAGTTGGAACTAAGTAAAATGAAATGCATTTACTTGTGTTCAGTGATACTAAGACTACTGCACACTAATTGCACATGAATCCACGTTATTACACCTGAACCTAAGTAAAATACACATGCATTTGCTTGTTTTCCTTGATATTAACATTACAGCACACTAATTGCCCATAAATCCACATTATTACAGCTGAAATTAAATAAAATACGCAAGCATTTGCTTGTTTTCAGTGATACTAACATTACTGCACACCAATTGCACATGAATCCACGTTATTACAGCTGAAACTAGTAAAATACGCCAGCATTTGCTTGTTTTCAGTGATATTAACATTTCTTCACACTACTTACACATGAAATAACGTTTTTACGGCTGAAACTAAGTAAAATACACATGCTTTTCCTTGTTTTTCAGTGATATTAACGTTCATTAACCTTAATTGCAAATGAAGCCGTGTTTTTACAGCTGAAACTAAGTAAAATACAAATGCATTTGCTTGTTTTCAGTGATATTAACATTTATTCACACTACTTACACATGAAATTACTTTTTACGGCTGAAACTAAGTAAAATACACATGCTTTTCCTTGTTTTCAGTGATATTAACGTTTATTCACACTATATGCACATCATTTACTTTTTTACAGTTGAAACTTTTTAAAATACACATGCATTTGCTTGTTTTCTGTGATATTAACATTCAATCACATTACTTGCATATTAATTTACGTTTTCACAGTTGAAACTAAGCAAAATACACATGCATTTGCTTGTTTTTAGTGATATTAACATTACTGCACACTAATTGCACTTGAATGCACGTTATTACAGCTAAAACTAAGTAAAATACAAATGCATTTGCTTGTTTTCAGTGATATTAACATTTATTCACACTACTTACACATGAAATTACGTTTTTACGGCTGAAACTAAGTAAAATACACATGCTTTTGCTTTTTTTGAGTGCGATTAACGTTTATTCACACTATATGCACATCAATTTACTTTTTTACAGGTGAAACTAAGCAAAATACACATGCATTTGCTTGTTTTTTAGTGATTTTAACATTACTGCACACTAATTGCACTTGAATTCACGTTATTACAGCTGAACCTAAGTGAAATACACATGCATTTGCTTGGTTTTAGTGATATTAACATTACTGCACACTAATTGCGCTAATTGCAGTTATTACGTTTTTACCTTGTTTTTAATATCTTAAAATAAAAATAGTAGCTAAAAAAACCGATGATACTAATTGTTTTATTTAATTTTAATTGAAAATTGTTTCATACGTTGTTCACAGTTGAGCAAGCTGTACATAACAGGATTATGTCAGTAGAAAACTGTGGTTAAAATTTACTTCATTACTTCATTACTTCATTACTTCATTGCACTTGAATCCACGTTATTACAGCTAAACGAAGTAAAATACACATGCATTTGCTTGTTTTCAGTATAAACAATACTGCATACTAATTGCACATGAATCCACGTTAATACAGCTGAAACTAAGTAAAATACATATTCATTGCTTGTTTTCAGTGATATTAACATTACTGCACACCATTTGCACATGAATCCACGTTATTAATGCTGAAACTAAGTAAAATACACATGCATTTGCTTTTTTTCAGTGATATTAACATTACTGCACACTAATTGCACATGAATCCACGTTATTACAGTTGGAACTAAGTAAAATGAAGACGCATTTACTTGTGTTCAGTGATACTAAGACTACTGCACACTAATTGCACATGAATCCACGTTATTACAGCTGAACCTAAGTAAAATACACATGCATTTGCTTGTTTTCCTTGATATTAACATTACAGCACACTAATTGCCCATGAATCCACATTATTACAGCTGAAATTAAATAAAATACGCAAGCATTTGCTTGTTTTCAGTGATACTAACATTACTGCACACCAATTGCACATGAATCCACGTTATTACAGCTGAAACTAAGTAAAATACGCAAGCATTTGCTTGTTTTCAGTGATATTAACATTTATTCACACTACTTACACATGAAATTACGTTTTTACGGCTGAAACTAAGTAAAATACACATGCTTTTCCTTGTTTTCAGTGATATTAACGTTCATTAACCTTATTGCAAATGAAGCCGTGTTTTTACAGCTGAAACTAATAAATACAATGCATTTGCTTGTTTTCAGTGATATTAACATTTATTCACACTACTTACACATGAATTACTTTTACGGCTGAAACTAAGTAAAATACACATGCTTTTCCTTGTTTTCAGTGATATTAACGTTTATTCACACTACTTACACATGAAATTACGTTTTTACGGCTGAAACTAAGTAAAATACACATTCATTTGCTTGTTTTCAGTGATATTAACATTACTGCACACCATTTGCACATGAATCCACGTTATTAATGCTGAAACTAAGTAAAATACACATGCATTTGCTTTTTTTAGTGATATTAACATTACTGCACACTAATTGCACATGAATCCACGTTATTACAGTTGGAACTAAGTAAAATGAAGATGCATTTACTTGTGTTCAGTGATACTAAGACTACTGCACACTAATTGCACATGAATCCACGTTATTACAGCTGAACCTAAGTAAAATACACATGCATTTGCTTGTTTTCCTTGATATTAACATTACAGCACACTAATTGCCCATGAATCCACATTATTACAGCTGAAATTAAATAAAATACGCAAGCATTTACTTGTTTTCAGTGATACTAACATTACTGCACACCAATTGCACATGAATCCACGTTATTACAGCTGAAACTAAGTAAAATACGCCAGCATTTGCTTGTTTTCGGTGATATTAACATTTATTCACACTACTTACACATGAAATTACGTTTTTGCGGCTGAAACTAAGTAAAATACACATGCTTTTCCTTGTTTTCAGTGATATTAACGTTCATTAACCTTAATTGCAAATGAAGCCGTGTTTTTACAGCTGAAACTAAGTAAAATACAAATGCATTTGCTTGTTTTCAGTGATATTAACATTTATTCACACTACTTACACATGAAATTACGTTTTTGCGGCTGAACCTAAGTAAAATACACATGCTTTTCCTTGTTTTCAGTGATATTAACGTTTATTCACACTATATGCACATCAATTTACTTTTTTACAGTTGAAACTAATTAAAATACACATGCATTTGCTTGTTTTCAGTGATATTAACATTCAATCACATTAATTGCATATTAATTTACGTTTTCACAGTTGAAACTAAGCAAAATACACATGCATTTGCTTGTTTTTAGTGATATTAACATTACTGCACACTAATTGCACTTGAATGCACGTTATTACAGCTAAAACTAAGTAAAATACAAATGCATTTGCTTGTTTTCAGTGATACTAACATTACTGCACACTAATTGCACATGAATCCATGTTATTACAGCTGAAACTAAGTAAAATACACATACATTTGCTTGTTTTCAGTAATAATAACATTACTGCACACTAATTGCACTTGAACCCAAGTTATTACAGCTGAAACTAAGTAAAAATACACTGCTTTTGCTTGTTTTCAGTGATATTAACATTACTGCACACTAATTGCCCATGAATCCACGTTATTATAGTTGAAACTAAGTAAATTACACATGCATTTGCTTGTTTTCAGTGATATTAACATCTATTCACACTACTTACACCTGAATTTGCGTTTTTACAGCTGAAACTAAGTAAAATACACATGCTTTTGCTTTTTTTGAGTGCGATTAACGTTTATTCACACTATATGCACATCAATTTACTTTTTTACAGGTGAAACTAAGCAAAATACACATGCATTTGCTTGTTTTTAGTGATTTTAACATTACTGCACACTAATTGCACTTGAATTCACGTTATTACAGCTGAACCTAAGTGAAATACACATGCATTTGCTTGGTTTTAGTGATATTAACATTACTGCACACTAATTGCACTAATTGCAGTTATACGTTTTTACCTTGTTTTTAATATCTTAAAATAAAAATAGTAGCTAAATAAACCGATGATACTAATTGTTTTATTTAATTTTAATTGAAAATTGTTTCATACGTTGTTCACAGTTGAGCAAGCTGTACATAACAGGATTATGTCAGTAGAAAACTGTGGGTAAAATTTACTTCATTACTTCATTACTTCATTACTTCATTGCACTTGAATCCACGTTATTACAGCTAAAACGAAGTAAAATACACATGCATTTGCTTGTTTTCAGTATAAACAATACTGCATACTAATTGCACATGAATCCACGTTATTACAGCTGAAACTAAGTAAAATACATATTCATTTGCTTGTTTTCAGTGATATTAACATTACTGCACACCATTTGCACATGAATCCACGTTATTAATGCTGAAACTAAGTAAAATACACATGCATTTGCTTTTTTTCAGTGATATTAACATTACTGCACACTAATTGCACATGAATCCACGTTATTACAGTTGGAACTAAGTAAAATGAAGATGCATTTACTTGTGTTCAGTGATACTAAACATTACTGCACACCAATTGCACATGAATCCACGTTATTACACTGAAACTAAGTAAAATACGCAAGCATTTGCTTGTTTTCAGTGATATTTAACATTTATTCACACTACTTAACACATGAAATACGTTTTTACGCTGAAACTAAGTAAAATACACATGCTTTTCCTTGTTTTCAGTGATATTAACGTTCATTATACCTTAATTGCAAATGAAGCCGTGTTTTTACAGCTGAAACTAAGTAAATTACAATGCATTTGCTTGTTTTCAGTGATATTAACATTTATTCACACTACTTACACATGAAATTACTTTTCGGCTGAAACTAAGTAAACACACATGCTTTTCCTTGTTTTCAGTGATATTACGTTTATTCACACTATATGCACATCAATTTACTTTTTTACAGTTGAAACTTATTAAAATACACATGCATTTGCTTGTTTTCAGTGATATTAACATTCATCACATTACTTGCATATTAATTTACGTTTTCACAGTTGAAACTAAGCAAAATACACATGCATTTGCTTGTTTTTAGTGATATTAACATTACTGCACACTAACTGCACTTGAATGCACGTTATTACAGCTAAAACTAAGTAAATACAAATGCATTTGCTTGTTTTCAGTGATATTAACATTTATTCACACTACTTACACATGAAATTACGTTTTTACGGCTGAAACTAAGTAAAATACACATGCTTTTGCTTTTTTTTGAGTGCGATTAACGTTTATTCACACTATATGCACATCAATTTACTTTTTTACAGTTGAAACTAATTAAAATACACATGCATTTGCTTGTTTTCAAATGCTTGTTTGCTTACAAATTTTAAATCCTCGTACAATGATACTGGAAATTAAAAACTGTAAATCCCAGTATGGAGAAAGAGCATTTTCCAGATGTGCGCCAAAGATCTGGAACAGCCTACCTTGCACTCTAAGAATGATTGACAACAAAGACAACTTTAAAACATCACTTAAATCATTTTTTATGACTACAAACTTGCCTAATTTTTACACAAGACTTAATAGCTTAAGTATTTCTTAATTTTCTACTTTTTCTATAAAATTTTTTTAAAAACAATTTTATTTCATTCATCCTGGATGCAATTATATGTCCACAGTTGAGCAACCTGCCGAAACATATTCGGACAGTAGAAACTGTGAGTAAGAACCAAATATTATTATTATTATTATTATTATTTTCAGTGATATTAACATTAAATCACATTAATTGCATATTAATTTACGTTTTCACAGTTGAAACTAAGCAAAATGCACATGCATTTGCTTGTTTTTAGTGATAGTAACATTACTGCACACTAATTGCACTTGAATGCACGTTATTACACCTAAAACTAAGTAAAATACACATGCATTTGCTTGTTTTCAGTAATATTAACATTACTGCACAATAAATGCACATGAACCCACGTTATTACATTTGAAAGTAAGTAAATACACATGCATTTGCTTGTTTTCAGTGATCTTAACTTTCATTAACCTTAATTGCAAATGAAGCCGTGTTTTTACAGCTGAAACTAAGCAAAATACAAATGCATTTGCTTGTTTTCAGTGATATTAACATTTATTCACACTACTTACACATGAAATTACGTTTTTACGGCTGAAACTAAGTAAAATACACATGCTTTTCCTTGTTTTCAGTGATATTAACGTTCATTAACCTTAATTGCAAATGAAGCCGTGTTTTTACAGCTGAAACTAAGTAAAATACAAATGCATTTGCTTGTTCTCAGTGATATTAACATTTATTCACACTACTTACACATGAAATTACTTTTTACGGCTGAAACTAAGTAAAATACACATGCTTTTCCTTGTTTTCAGTAATATTAACGTTTATTCACACTATATGCACATCAATTTACTTTTTTACAGTTGAAACTTATTAAAATACACATGCATTTGCTTGTTTTCAGTGATATTAACATTCAATCACATTACTTGCATATTAATTTACGTTTTCACAGTTGAAAACTAAGCAAAATACACATGCATTTGCTTGTTTTTAGTGATATTAACATTACTGCACACTAATTGCACTTGAATGCACGTTATTACAGCTAAAACTAAGTAAAATACAAATGCATTTGCTTGTTTTCAGTGATATTACATTTATTCACACTACTTACACATGAAATTACGTTTTTACGGCTGAAACTAAGTAAAATACACATGCTTTTGCTTTTTTGAGTGCGATTAACGTTTATTCACACTATACTGCACATCAATTTACTTTTTTACAGGTGAAACTAAGCAAAATACACATGCATTTGCTTGTTTTTAGTGATTTTAACATTACTGCACACTAATTGCACTTGAATTCACGTTATTACAGCTGAACCTAAGTGAAATACACATGCATTTGCTTGGTTTTAGTGATATTAACATTACTGCACACTAATTGCGCTAATTGCAGTTATTACGTTTTTACCTTGTTTTAATATCTTAAAATAAAAATAGTAGCTAAATAAACCGATGATACTAATTGTTTTATTTAATTTTAATTGAAAATTGTTTCATACGTTGTTCACAGTTGAGCAAGCTGTACATAACAGGATTATGTCAGTAGAAAACTGTGGTTAAAATTTACTTCATTACTTCATTACTTCATTACTTCATTGCACTTGAATCCACGTTATTACAGCTAAAACGAAGTAAAATACACATGCATTTGCTTGTTTTCAGTATAAACAATACTGCATACTAATTGCACATGAATCCACGTTATTACAGCTGAAACTAAGTAAAATACATATTCATTTGCTTTTTTTCAGTGATATTAACATTACTGCACACCATTTGCACATGAATCCACGTTATTAATGCTGAAACTAAGTAAAATACACATGCATTTGCTTTTTTTCAGTGATATTAACATTACTGCACACTAATTGCACATGAATCCACGTTTATTACAGTTGGAACTAAGTAAAATGAAGATGCATTTACTTGTGTTCAGTGATACTAAGACTACTGCACACTAATTGCACATGAATCCACGTTATTACAGCTGAACCTAAGTAAAATACACATGCATTTGCTTGTTTTCCCTGATATTAACATTACAGCACACTAATTGCCCATGAATCCACATTATTACAGCTGAAATTAAATAAAATACGCAGGCATTTGCTTGTTTTCAGTGATACTAACATTACTGCACACCAATTGCACATGAATCCACGTTATTACAGCTGAAACTAAGTAAAATACGCCAGCATTTGCTTGTTTTCAGTGATATTAACATTTATTCACACTACTTACACATGAAATTACGTTTTTACGGCTGAAACTAAGTAAAATACACATGCTTTTCCTTGTTTTCAGTGATATTAACGTTCATTAACCTTAATTGCAAATGAAGCCGTGTTTTTACAGCTGAAACTAAGTAAAATACAAATGCATTTGCTTGCTTTCAGTGATATTAACATTTATTCACACTACTTACACATGAAATTACGTTTTTACGGCTGAAACTAAGTAAAATACACATGCTTTTCCTTGTTTTCAGTGATATTAACGTTTATTCACACTATATGCACATCAATTTACTTTTTTACAGTTGAAACTAATTAAAATACACATGCATTTGCTTGTTTTCAGTGATATTAACATTAAATCACATTAATTGCATATTAATTTACGTTTTCACAGTTGAAACTAAGCAATATGCACATGCATTTGCTTGTTTTTAGTGATAGTAACATTACTGCACACTAATTGCACTTGAATGCACGTTATTACAGCTAAAACTAAGTAAAATACACACGCATTTGCTTGTTTTCAGTATTAACAATACCGCACACTAATTGCACATGAATCCATGTTATTACAGCTGAAACTAAGTAAAATACACATACATTTGCTTGTTTTCGGTGGTATTAACATTACTGCACACTACACTTGAAGCCAAGTTATTACAGCTGAAACTAAGTAAAATACACATGCATTTGCTTGTTTTCAGTGATATTAACATTACTGCACACTAATTGCCCATGAATCCACGTTATTATAGTTGAAACTAAGTAAAATACATATGCATTTGCTTGTTTTCAGTAATATTAACATTACTGCACAATAAATGCACATGAACCACGTTATTACATTTGAAAGTAAGTAAAATACACATGCATTTGCTTGCTTTCAGTGATATTAAGATTCATTCACACTAATTGCACATGAAGCCACGTTATTACAGCTGAATCGAAGTAAGAGACACATGCATTGGCTGGCCTGTTTTCAGTGATATTAACATTCCTTCACACTAAGTACACATCAATTTACTGTTTTACAGTTCAAACTAAGTAAAATACACATGCATTTCCTTGTTTTCAGTGACATTCACATTCATTCACATTAACTGCACATTAAGTTACGTTTTTACAGTTGAAACTAAGTAAATTACACCTGCATTTGCTTGTTTTCAGTGATCTTAATTTTCATTAACCCTAATTGCAAATGAAGCCGTGTTTTTACAGCTGAAACTAAGCAAAATACAAATGCATTTGCTTGTTTTCAGTGATATTAACATTTATTCACACAACTTACACATGAAATTACGTTTTTACGGCTGAAACTAAGTAAAATACACATGCTTTTCCTTGTTTTCAGTGATATTAATGTTTATTCACACTATATGCACATCAACTTACTTTTTTACAGTTGAAACTAATTAAAATACATATTCATTTGCTTGTTTTCAGTGATATTAACATTCAATCATATTAATTGCATAATAATTTACGTTTTCACAGTTGAAACTAAGCAAAATGCACATGCATTTGCTTGTTTTTAGTGATATTAACATTACTGCACACTAATTGCACTTGAATGCACCTTATTACAGCTAAAACTAACTAAAATACAACGCATTTGCTTGTTTTCAGTATTAACAATACCGCAAACTAACTGCACATGAATCCATGTTATTACAGCTGAAACAAAGTAAAATACACATACATTTGCTTGTTTTCAGTGGTATTAACATTACTGCACACTAATTGCACTTGAATGCACGTTATTACAGCTAAAACTAAGTAAAATACACACGCATTTGCTTGTTTTCAGTATTAACAATACCGCACACTAATTGCACATGAATCCATGTTATTACAGCTGAAACTAAGTAAAATACACATGCATTTGCTTGTTTTCAGTGATATTAACATTACTGCACACTAATTGACCATGAATCCACGTTATTATAGTTGAAACTAAGTAAAATACATATGCATTTGCTTGTTTTCAGTAATATTAACATTACTGCACAATAATTGCCCATGAATCCACGTTATTATAGTTGAAACTAAGCAAAATACACATGCATTTGCTTGTTTTTAGTGATTTTAACATTACTGCACACTAATTGCACTTGAATTCACGTTATTACAGCTGAACCTAAGTGAAATACACATGCATTTGCTTGGTTTTAGTGATATTAACATTACTGCACACTAATTGCGCTAATTGCAGTTATTACGTTTTTACCTTGTTTTTAATATCTTAAAATAAAAATAGTAGCTAAATAAACCGATGATACTAATTGTTTTATTTAATTTTAATTGAAAATTGTTTCATACGTTGTTCACAGTTGAGCAAGCTGTACATAACAGGATTATGTCAGTAGAAAACTGTGGTTAAAATTTACTTCATTACTTCATTACTTCATTACTTCATTGCACTTGAATCCACGTTATTACAGCTAAAACGAAGTAAAATACACATGCATTTGCTTGTTTTCAGTATAAACAATACTGCATACTAATTGCACATGAATCCACGTTATTACAGCTGAAACTAAGTAAAATACACATACATTTGCTTTTTTCAGTGGTATTAACATTACTGCACACCAATTGCACTTGAAGCCAAGTTATTAAGCTGAAACTAGTAAAATACACATGCATTTGCTTTTTTCAGTGATATTAACATTACTGCACACTAATTGACCATGAATCCACGTTATTATAGTTGAACTAAGTAAAATACATATGCATTTTGTGTTCAGTAATATTAACTTACTGCACAATCAATGCACATGAATCCACGTTATTACATTTGAAAGTAAGTAAAATACACAAGCATTTGCTTGCTTTCAGTGATATTAAGATTCATTCACACTAATTGCACATGAATCCACGTTATTACAGCTGAAATAAAGTAAAATACGCAGGCATTTGCTTGTTTTCCCTGATATTAACATTACAGCACACTAATTGCCATGAATCCACATTATTACAGCTGAAATTAAATAAAATACGCAGCATTTGCTTGTTTTCAGTGATACTAACATTACTGCACACCAATTGCACATGAATCACGTTATTACAGCTGAAACTAAGTAAAATACCAGCATTGCTTGTTTTCAGTGATATTAACATTTATTCACACTACTTACACATGAAATTACGTTTTTAAACGGCTGAAACTAAGTAAAATACACATGCTTTTCCTTGTTTCAGTGAT
>RQOL01000366.1:0-59907 GCA_013076295.1 Sanderia malayensis
AAAACAAGCAAATGCATGTGTATTTTATTTAGTATTAGCTGTATTATCGTGGATTCATGTGCAATAAGTGTGCAGTAATGTTAATATCACTGCAAACAAACAAATGCATGATTTAATTTAGTTAGTTTCAGCTGTAATAACGTTGATTAATGTCCAATTAGTGTGCAGTAATGTTAATATCACTGAAAACAAGCCAATGCATGTGTATTTTACTTAGTTTGAGGTGTAACAACGTAGATTCAGGTGCAATTAGTGTGCAGTAAGGTTAATCTCACGGAAAACAAGCAAATGCATGTCGTTCTTAGTTAGTTTCAGCTGTAATAACGTGGAATCGTGTGCAATTAGTGTGCAGTAAAGTTAATATCACTGAAAACAAGCAAATGCATGTGTATTTTACTTAGCTTCAGTTGTAATAACGTGGAATCATGTGCAATTAGTGTGCAGTAATGTTAATATCACTGAAAACAAGCAAATGCATGTGTATTTTACTTAGTTCCAACTGTAATAACGTGGATTCAGGTGCTATCAGTGTGCAGTTATGTTAATATCACTGAAGACAAAAAGATGCATGTGTATTTTTTTTAGTTTCAGCTGTAACAACGTGGATTCATGTGCAATTAGTGTGCAGCAATGTTAATATCACTGCAAATAAGCAAATGCATGTGTATTTCATTAAATTTCAGCTGTAATAACGTGGAATCATGTGCAATAGGTGTGCAGTAATGTTAATCATTGCAAACAAAAAAATACATATTTAATTTAGTTATTTTTAGCTGTAGTAACGTACATTCATGTGCAGATAGTGTGCAGTAATGTTAGAATCACTGAAAAGAAGCAAATGCATGTTTGTTTTACTTAGTTTCAGCTGTAATAACCTGGATTCATGTGCAATAAGTGTGCAGTAATGTTAATATCACTGCAAACAAACAAATGCATGTTTAATTTAGTTATTTTCAGCTGTATCAACGTGGATTCACGTGCAATTAGTGTGCAGCAATGTTAATATCACTGCAAAAACAAATGCATGTGTATTTTTTAAATTTCAGCTGTAATAACGTGGAATCATGTGCAATTAGTGTGCAGTAATGTTAATATCATTGCAAAAAGCAAATGCATTTATTTATTATTTAGCTGTAATAACGTAATTCATGTGCAATAGTGTGCAGTAATGTTAATATCATGCAAACAAACAAATGCATGTTTAATTTAGTTTTTTAGCTGTAGTAACGTATTCATGTGCAATAGTGTGCAGTAATGTTAATATCACTGCAAACACGCATGTGTTTTACTTAGTTTCAGCTGTAATAACGTGGATTCATGTGCAATTAAGTGTGCAGTAATGTTAATATCACTGCAAACAAACAAATGCATGTTTAATTTAGTTATCAGCTGTAACAACGTGGATTCATGTGCAATTAGTGTGCAGCAATGTTAATATCACTGCAAAAGCAAATGCATGTGTATTTCATTAATTAGTTTCAGCTGAATATGCGAATCATGTGCAATAGGTGGGCAGTAATGTTAATATCATGCAAACAAACAAATACATATTTAATTTAGTTATTTTTAGCTGTAGTAACGTAAATTCATGTGCAGATAGTGTGCAGTAATGTTAAAATCACTGAAAAGAAGCAAATGCATGTTTTTTTATTAGTTTCAGCTGTAATAACGTGGATTCATGTGCAATAAGTGTGCAGTAATGTTAATATCACTGCAAACCGAAATGCCTGTCTTTCATACTTAGTATAAGGTGTAATAACGTGGATTCATGTGCAATTAATGTGTAGTAATGTTAATATCACTGCAAACAAACAAATCCATGTGTATTTAAATTAGTTTCAGCTGTAACAACATGGATTCATGTACAATAGTGTGCAGTAATGTTAATGTCACAGAAAACAAACAAATGCATGTGTAGTTTACTTAGTTCAGCTGTAATAACGTGGATTCATGTGCAATTAGTGTGCAGTAATGTTAATATCACTGCAAACAAACAAATGCATGTGTATTTTAGTTAGTTTCAGCTCTAATAACGTGGAATCGTGTGCAATTAGTGTGCAGTAAAGTTAATATCACTGAAAACAAGCAAATGCATGTGTATTTTACCTAGCTTCAGCTGTAATAACGTGGAATCATGTGCAATAGGTGTGCAGTAATGTTAATATCATTGCAAACAAACAAGTACATATTTAATTTAGTTATTTTTAGCTGTAGTAACGTACATTCATGTGCAGATAGTGTGCAGTAATGTTAAAATCACTGAAAAGAAGCAAATGCATGTTTGTTTTACTTAGTTTCAGCTGTAATAAGCTGGATTCATGTGCAATAAGTGTGGAGTAATGTTAATATCACTGCAAACAAACAAATGCATGTTTAATTTAGTTATTTTCAGCTGTATCAACGTGGATTCATGTGCAATTAGTGTGCAGCAATGTTAATATCACTGCAAACAAATGCAAATGTGTATTTCATTAAATTTCAGCTGTAATAACGTGGAATCATGTGCAATAGGTGTGCAGTAATGTTAATATCACTGCAAACAAACAAATGCATGTGTATTTTAGTTAGTTTCAGCTCTAATAACGTGGAATCGTGTGCAATTAGTGTGCAGTAAAGTTAATATCACTGAAAACAAGCAAATGCATGTGTATTTTACCTAGCTTCAGCTGTAATAACGTGGAATCATGTGCAATAGGTGTGCAGTAATGTTAATATCATTGCAAACAAACAAATACATATTTAATTTAGTTATTTTTAGCTGTAGTAACGTACATTCATGTGCAGATAGTGTGCAGTAATGTTAAAATCACTGAAAAGAAGCAAATGCATGTTTGTTTTACTTAGTTTAGCTGTAATAACCTGGATTCATGTGCAATAAGTGTGGAGTAATGTTAATATCACTGCAAACAAACAAATGCATGTTTAATTTAGTTATTTTCAGCTGTATCAACGTGGATTCATGTGCAATTAGTGTGCAGCAATGTTAATATCACTGCAAATAAGCAAATGCATGTGTATTTCATTAAATTTCAGCTGTAATAACGTGGAATCATGTGCAATAGGTGTGCAGTAATGTTAATATCATTGCAAACAAACAAATACATATTTAATTTAGTTATTTTTAGCTGTAGTAACGTAAATTCATGTGCAGATAGTGTGCAGTAATGTTAAAATCACTGAAAAGAAGCAAATGCATGTTTGTTTTACTTAGTTCAGCTGTAATAACGTGGATTCATGTGCAATAAGTGGTGCAGTAATGTTAATATCACTGCAAACAAACAAATGCATGTTTAATTTAGTTATTTTCAGCTGTATCAACGTGGATTCATGTACAATTATTGTGCAGTAATGTTAATATCACTGCAAAAAAGCAAATGCATGTGTATTTTATTCGGTTTCAGCTGTAATAACGTGGATTCATTTGCAATTAGTGTGCAGTATTGTTAATATCACTGAAAACAAGTACATGCAGATGTATTTTACTTAGTTCCAACTGTAATAACGTAGATTCATGTGGAACTAGTTTTTCAGTAATGTTAATATTACTGCGAGCAAGCAAGCGCATGTGTATTTTATTAAAATTTCAGCTGTAACAACATGGATTCACGTGCAATTAGGGTGGAGTAATGTTAATATCACTAAAAAGAAGCAAATGCATGTGTATTTTACTTAGTTTCAGCTGTAATAACCTGCATTCATGTGCAATAAGTGTGGAGTAATGTTAATATCACTGCAAACAAACAAATGCATGTTTAATTTTGTTATTTTCAGCTGTAATAACGTGGATTCATGTGCAATTAGTGTGCAGTGATGTTAATATCACTGCAAACAAACAAATGCATGTGTAATTTAGTTAGTTTCAGCTCTAATAACGTGAAATCGTGTGCAATTAGTGTGCAGTAAAGTTAATATCACTGAAAAGAAGCAAATGCATGTGTATTTTACTTAGCTTCAGCTGTAATAACGTGGAATCATGTGCAATTAGTGTGCAGTAATGTTAATCTCACGGAAAACAAGCAAATGCATGTCGTTCTTAGTTAGTTTCAGCTGTAATTACGTGGATTCATGTGCAATTAGTGTGCAGTAATGTTAATATCACTGCAAAAAAGCAAATGCATGTGTATTTTATTCGGTTTCAGCTGTAATAACGTGGATTCATTTGCAATTAGTGTGCAGTATTGTTAATATCACTGAAAACAAGTACATGCAGATGTATTTTACTTAGTTCCAACGGTAATAACGTAGATTCATGTGGAACTAGTTTTTCAGTAATGTTAATATTACTGCACGCAAGCAAGCGCATGTGTATTTTATTAAAATTTCAGCTGTAACAACGGATTCACGTGCAATTAGGGTGAGTAATATTAATATCACTAAAAAGAAGCAAATGCATGTGTATTTTACTTAGTTTCAGTTGTAATAGCCTGGATTCATGTGCAATAAGTGTGAGTAATCACTGCAAACAAACAAATGCATGTTTAATTTAGTTATTTTCAGCTGTATCAACGTGGATTCATGTGCAATTAGTGTGCAGCAATGTTAATATCACTGCAAATAAGCAAATGCATGTGTATTTCATTAAATTTCAGCTGTAATAACGTGGAATCATGTGCAATAGGTGTGCAGTAATGTTAATATCATTGCAAACAAACAAATACATATTTAATTTAGTTATTTTTAGCTGTAGTAACGTAACATGTCAGATAGTGTGCAGTAATGTTAAAATCACTGAAAAGAAGCAAGTGCATGTTTGTTTTACTTAGTTCAGCTGTAATAACGTGGATTCATGTGCAATAAGTGTGCAGTAATGTTAATATCACTGCAAACAAACAAATGCATGTTTAATTTAGTTATTTTCAGCTGTATCAACGTGGATTCATGTACAATTATTGTGCAGTAATGTTAATATCACTGCAAAAAGCAAATGCATGTGTATTTTATTCGGTTTCAGCTGTAATAACGTGGATTCATTTGCAATTAGTGTGCAGTATTGTTAATATCACTGAAAAAAGTACATGCAGATGTATTTTACTTAGTTCTAACTGTAATAACGTAGATTCATGTGGAACTAGTTTTTCAGTAATGTTAATATTACTGCAAGCAAGCAAGCGCATGTGTATTTTATTAAAATTTCAGCTGTAACAACGTGGATTCACGTGCAATTAGGGTGGAGTAATGTTAATATCACTAAAAAGAAGCAAATGCATGTGTATTTTACTTAGTTTCAGCTGTAATAGCGTTCATTCATGTCCAATCAGTGTTGTGTAATGTTAATATCAATGAAAACAAGCAAATGCATGTGTATTTTACTTGGTTTCAGCTGTAACAACGTGGATTCATGCGCAATTAGTGCTTAGCATTGTTAATATTAATTAAAAAAAGCAAATGCATGTAAATTTTAGTTAGTGTCAGCCGTAACAACATGGATTCATGTACAATAAGTGTGCAGTAATGTCAATGTCACTGAAAACAAACAAATGCATGTGTAATTTACTTAGTTTCAGCTGCAACAACGTGGATTCATGTGCAATTGGTGTGCAGTCATGTTAATATCACTGCAAACAAACAAATGCATGTGTAATTTAGTTAGTTTCAGCTGTAATAACGTGGATTCATGTGCAATTAGTGTGCAGTGATGTTAATATCACTGCAAACAAACAAATGCATGTGTAATTTAGTTATTTTCAGCTCTAATAACGTGGAATCGTGTGCAATTAGTGTGCAGTAAAGTTAATATCACTGAAAACAAGCAAATGCATGTGTATTTTACTTAGCTTCAGCTGTAATAACGTGGAATCATGTGCAATTAGTGTGCAGTAATGTTAATCTCACGGAAAACAAGCAAATGCATGTCGTTCTTAGTTAGTTTCAGCTCTAATAACGTGGAATCGTGTGCAACTAGTGTGCAGTAACGTTAATATCACTGAAAACATGCAAATGCATGTGTATTTTACTTAGCTTCAGCTGTAATAACGTGGAATCATGTGCAATTAGTGTGCAGTAATGTTAATATCACTGAAAACAAGCAAATGCATGTGTATTTTACTTAGTTCCAACTGTAATAACGTAGATTCATGTTCAAATAGTGTGCAGTAATGTTAAAATCACTGAAACGAAGCAAATTCATGCAAGTTTTACTTAGTTTCAGCGGTAATAACGTGGATTCCTGTGCAATGAGTGTGCAGTAATTTAATATCACTGCAAACAAACAAATGCATGTTTAATTTAATTAGTTTCAGCTGTAATAACGTTGATTCATGTCCAATTAGTGTGCAGTAATGTTAATATCACTGAAAACAAGGAAATGCATGTGTATTTCACTTAGTTTGAGGTGTAACAACGTGGATTCATGTGCCATTACTGTGCAGTAATGTGAATATCACTGAAAACATGCAAATGCATGTGTATTTTACTTACTTTCAACTGTAATAAAGTGGACTCATGTGCCATTAGTGTGCAGTAGTGTTAATATCACTGAAAACACGCAAATCCATGTGTAGTTTACTTAGTTTCAGCTGTAATAAAGTGGACTCAGGTGCTATCAGTGTGCAGTTATGTTAATATCACTGAAGACAAGCAGATGCATGTGTATTTTTTTTAGTTTCAGCTGTAACAATGTGGATTCATGTACAATTATTGTGCAGTAATGTTAATATCACTGCAAAAAAGCAAATGCATGTGTATTTTTTTTAGTTTCAGCTGTAACAACGTGGATTCATGTGCAATTAGTGTGCAGCAATGTTAATATCACTGCAAATAAGCAAATGCATGTGTATTTCATTAAATTTCAGCTGTAATAACGTGGAATCATGTGCAATAGGTGTGCAGTAATGTTATTATCATTGCAAACAAACAAATACATATTTAATTTAGTTATTTTTAGCTGTAGTAACGTAGATTCATGTGCAGATAGTGTGCAGAAATGTTAAAATCACTGAAAAGAAGCAAATGCATGTTTGTTTTACTTAGTTTCAGCTGTAATAACGTGGATTCATGTGCAATAAGTGTGCAGTAATGTTAATATCACTGCAAACAAACAAATGCATGTTTAATTTAGTTATTTTCAGCTGTAATAACGTGGATTCATGTGCAATTAGTGTACAGTAATGTTAATCTCACTGAAGACAAGCTAATGCATGTGTATTTTATTTGGTTTGAGCTGTAATAACGTAGATTCATGTGCAATTAGTGTGCAGTAATGATAATATCATTGAAAACAAGCAAATGCATGTGTATTTTATTTAGTATTAGCTGTATTAACGTGGATTCATGTGCAATAAGTGTGCAGTAATGTTAATATCACTGCAAACAAACAAATGCATGTTTAATTTAATTAGTTCCAGCTGTAATAACGTTGATTCATGTCCAATTAGTGTACAGTAATGTTAATATCACCGAAAACAAACAAATGCATGTGTATTTTACTTCGTTTTAGCTGTAACAACGTGGATTCATGTGCAATTAGGATTTAACATTGTTAATATTAATTAAAACAAGCACATGCATGTGTATTTTATTTAATTGCATCTATAATAACGTGGATTCATGTGCAATTAGCGTGCAGTAGTGTTAATATCACTGAAAACACGCAAATGCCTGTCTTTCATAGTTAGTTTAAGCTGTAATAACGTGGATTCATGTGCAATTAATGTGTAGTAATGTTAATATCACTGCAAACAAACAAATCCATGTGTATTTTAATTAGTTTCAGCTGTAACAACATGGATTCATGTGCAATAAGTGTGCAGTAATGTTAATGTCCCTGAAAACAAACAAATGCATGTGTATTTTAATTAGTTTCAGCTGTAATAACGTTGATTCATGTCCAATTAGTGTGCAATAATGTTAATATCACTGAAAGCAAGCAAATACATGTGTATTTTACTTAGCTTCAGCTGTAATAACGTGGAATCATGTGCAATTAGTGTGCAGTAATGTTATTATCACTGAAAACAAGCAAATGATGTGTCTTTTACTTAGTTCCAACTGTGTTAACGTAGATTCATGTGTAAATAGTGTGCAGTAATGTTAAAATCACTGAAAAGAAGCAAATGCATGTGTGCTTTACTTAGTTTCAGCTGTAATAACGTGGATTCATGTGCAATTAGTGTGCAGTAATGTTAATGTCACCGAAAAAACAAACAATGCATGTGTATTTTACATCGTTTTAGCTGTAACAACGTGGATTCATGTGCAATTAGGGTTTAACATTGTTAATAATAATTAAAACAAGCACATGCATGTGTATTTTATTTAATTGCATCTGTAATAACGTGGATTCATGTACAATTAGCGTGCAGTAGTGTTAATATCACTGAAAACACCCAAATGCCTGTCTTTCATACTTAGTTTAAGCTGTAATAACGTGGATTCATGTGCAATTAATGTGTAGTAATGTTAATATCACTGCAAACAAACAAATCCATGTGTATTTTAATTAGTTTCAGCTGTAACAACATAGATTCATGTACAATAAGTGTGCAGTAATGTTAATGTCACAGAAAACAAACAAATGCATGTGTAGTTTACTTAGTTTCAGCTGTATTAACGTGGATTCATGTGCAATTAGTGTGCAGTAATGTTAATATCACTGCAAACAAACAAACGCATGTGTATTTTAGTTAGTTTCAGCTCTAATAACGTGGAATCGTGTGCAATTAGTGTGCAGTAAAGTTAATATCACTGAAAACAAGCAAATGCATGTGTATTTTACTTAGCTTCAGCTGTAATAACGTGGAATCATGTGCAATTAGTGTGCAGTAATGTTAATATCACTGAAAACAAGCAAATGCATGTGTATTTTACTTAGTTCCAACTGTAATAACGTGGATTCAGGTGCTATCAGTGTGCAGTTATGTTAATATCACTGAAGACAAGAAGATGCATGTGTATTTTTTTTAGTTTCAGCTGTAACAACGTGGATTCATGTGCAATTAGTGTGCAGCAATGTTAATATCACTGCAAATAAGCAAATGCATGTGTATTTCATTAAATTTCAGCTGTAATAACGTGGAATCATGTGCAATAGGTGTGCAGTAATGTTAATATCATTGCAAACAAACAATACATATTTAATTTAGTTATTTTGAGCTGTAGTAACGTAACATGTGCAGATAGTGTGCAGTAATGTTAAAATCACTGAAAAGAAGCAAATGCATGTTTGTTTTACTTAGTTTCAGCAGTAATAACGTGGATTCATGTGCAATAAGTGTGCAGTAATGTTAATATCACTGCAAACACGCAAATGCCTGTCTTTCATACTTAGTATAAGCTGTAATAACGTGGATTCATGTGCAATTAATGTGTAGTAATGTTAATATCACTGCAAACAAACAAATCCATGTGTATTTTAATTAGTATCAGCTGTAACAACATGGATTCATGTACAATAAGTGTGCAGTAATGTTAATGTCACAGAAAACAAACAAATGCATGTGTAGTTTACTTAGTTTCAGCTGTAATAACGTGGATTCATGTGCAATTAGTGTGCAGTAATGTTAATATCACTGCAAACAAACAAATGCATGTGTATTTTAGTTAGTTTCAGCTCTAATAACGCGGAATCGTGTGCAATTAGTGTGCAGTAAAGTTAATATCACTGAAAACAAGCAAATGCATGTGTATTTTACTTAGCTTCAGCTGTAATAATGTGGAATCATGTGCAATTAGTGTGCAGTAATTATCACTGAAAACAAGCAAATGCATGTGTATTTTTTTTAGTTTCAGCTGTAACAACGTGGATTCATGTGCAATTAGTGTGCAGCAATGTTAATATCACTGCAAATAAGCAAATGCATGTGTATTTCATTAAATTTCAGCTGTAATAACGTGGAATCATGTGCAATAGGTGTGCAGTAATGTCAATGTCACTGAAAACAAACAAATGCATGTGTAATTTACTTAGTTTCAGCTGCAACAACGTGGATTGATGTGCAATTAGTGTGCAGTAATGTTAAGATAACTGAAAACAAGTAAATACATTTGTATTTTACTTAGTTTCAACTGTAAAAACGTAGGATCAGGTGCAATTAGTGTGCAGTAATGTTAATCTCACGGAAACAAGCAAATGCATGTCGTTCTTAGTTAGTTTCAGCTGTAATAACGTGGATTCATGTGCAATTAGTGTGCAGTGATGTTAATATCACTGCAAACAAACAAATGCATGTGTAATTTAGTTAGTTTCAGCTCTGATAACGTGGAATCGTGTGCAATTAGTGTGCAGCAAAGTTAATATCACTGAAAACAAGCAAATGCATGTGTATTTTACTTAGCTTCAGCTGTAATAACGTGGAATCATGTGCAATTAGTGTGCAGTAATGTTAATCTCACGGAAAACAAGCAAATGCATGTCGTTCTTAGTTAGTTTCAGCTGTAATAACGTGGATTCATGTGCAATTAGTGTGCAGTGATGTTAATATCACTGCAAACAAACAAATGCATGTGTAATTTAGTTAGTTTCAGCTCTAATAACGTGGAATCGTGTGCCATTAGTGTGCAGTAGTGTTCATATCACTGAAAACACGCAAATGCTTGTGCAGTTTACTTAGTTTCAGCTGTAATAAAGTGGATTCAGGAGCTATCAGTGTGCAGTTATGTTAATATCACTGAAGACAAGCAGATGCATGTGTATTTTTTTTTAGTTTCAGCTGTAACAACGTGGATTCATGTGCAATTAGTGTGCAGCAATGTTAATATCACTGCAAATAAGCAAATGCATGTGTATTTCATTAAATTTCAGCTGTAATAACGTGGAATCATGTGCAATAGGTGTGCAGTAATGTTAATATCATTGCAAACAAACAAATACATATTTAATTTAGTTATTTTTAGCTGTAGTAACGTAGATTCATGTGCAGATAGTGTGCAGAAATGTTAAAATCACTGAAAAGAAACAAATGCATGTTTGTTTTACTTAGTTTCAGCTGTAATAACGTGGATTCATGTGCAATAAGTGTGCAGTAATGTTAATATCACTGCAAACAAACAAATTCATGTTTAATTTAGTTATTTTCAGCTGTATCAACGTGGATTCATGTACAATTATTGTGCAGTAATGTTAATATCACTGCAAAAAAGCAAATGCATGTGTATTTTATTCGGTTTCAGCTGTAATAACGTGGATTCATTTGCAATTAGTGTGCAGTATTGTTAATATCATTGCAAACAAACAAATGCATGCGTAATTTACTTAGTTTCAGCTGTAACAACGTGGATTCATGTGCAATAAGTGTGCAGTAATGTTAATATCACTGCAAACAAACAAATGCATGTTTAATTTAATTAGTTCCAGCTGTAATAACGTTGATTCATGTCCAATTAGTGTACAGTAATGTTAATATCACCGAAAACAAACAAATGCATGTGTATTTTACTTCGTTTTAGCTGTAACAACGTGGATTCATGTGCAATTAGGGTTTAACGTTGTTAATATTAATTAAAACAAGCACATACATGTGTATTTTATTTAATTGCATCTATAATAACGTGGATTCATGTGCAATTAGCGTGCAGTAGTGTTAATATCACTGAAAACACGCAAATGCCTGTCTTTCATACTTAGTTTAAGCTGTAATAACGTGGATTCATGTGCAATTAATGTGTAGTAATGTTAATATCACTGCAAACAAACAAATCCATGTGTATTTTAATTAGTTTCAGCTGTAACAACATAGATTCATGTACAATAAGTGTGCAGTAATGTTAATGTCACAGAAAACAAACAAATGCATGTGTAGTTTACTTAGTTTCAGCTGTATTAACGTGGATTCATGTGCAATTAGTGTGCAGTAATGTTAATATCACTGCAAACAAACAAACGCATGTGTATTTTAGTTAGTTTCAGCTCTAATAACGTGGAATCGTGTGCAATTAGTGTGCAGTAAAGTTAATATCACTGAAAACAAGCAAATGCATGTGTATTTTACTTAGCTTCAGCTGTAATAACGTGGAATCATGTGCAATTAGTGTGCAGTAATGTTAATATCACTGAAAACAAGCAAATGCATGTGTATTTTACTTAGTTCCAACTGTAATAACGTGGATTCAGGTGCTATCAGTGTGCAGTTATGTTAATATCACTGAAGACAAGAAGATGCATGTGTATTTTTTTTAGTTTCAGCTGTAACAACGTGGATTCATGTGCAATTAGTGTGCAGCAATGTTAATATCACTGCAAATAAGCAAATGCATGTGTATTTCATCAAAATTTCAGCTGTAATAACGTGGAATCATGTGCAATAGGTGTGTAGTAATGTTAATATTATTGCAAACAAACAAATACATATTTAATTTAGTTATTTTTAGCTGTAGTAACGTACATTCATGTGCAGATAGTGTGCAGTAATGTTAAAATCACTGAAAAGAAGCAAATGCATGTTTGTTTTACTTAGTTTCAGCTGTAATAACCTGGATTCATGTGCAATAAGTGTGCAGTAATGTTAATATCACTGCAAACAAACAAATGCATGTTTAATTTAGTTATTTTCAGCTGTATCAACGTGGATTCACGTGCAAGTAGTGTGCAGCAATGTTAATATCACTGCAAATAAGCAAATGCATGTGTATTTCATTAAATTTCAGCTGTAATAACGTGGAATCATGTGCAATAGGTGTGCAGTAATGTTAATATCATTGCAAACAAACAAATACATATTTAATTTAGTTATTTTGAGCTGTAGTAACGTAAATTCATGTGCAGATAGTGTGCAGTAATGTTAAAATCACTGAAAAGAAGCAAATGCATGTTTGTTTTACTTAGTTTCAGCAGTAATAACGTGGATTCATGTGCAATAAGTGTGCAGTAATGTTAATATCACTGCAAACACGCAAATGCCTGTCTTTCATACTTAGTATAAGCTGTAATAACGTGGATTCATGTGCAATTAATGTGTAGTAATGTTAATATCACTGCAAACAAACAAATCCATGTGTATTTTAATTAGTATCAGCTGTAACAACATGGATTCATGTACAATAAGTGTGCAGTAATGTTAATGTCACAGAAAACAAACAAATGCATGTGTAGTTTACTTAGTTTCAGCTGTAATAACGTGGATTCATGTGCAATTAGTGTGCAGTAATGTTAATATCACTGCAAACAAACAAATGCATGTGTATTTTAGTTATTTTCAGCTCTAATAACGCGGAATCGTGTGCAATTAGTGTGCAGTAAAGTTAATATCACTGAAAACAAGCAAAAGCATGTGTATTTTACTTAGCTTCAGCTGTAATAATGTGGAATCATGTGCAATTAGTGTGCAGTAATTTTAATATCACTGAAAACAAGCAAATGCATGTGTATTTTACTTAGTTCCAACTGTAATAACGTGGATTCAGGTGCTATCAGTGTGCAGTTATGTTAATATCACTGAAGACAAGAAGATGCCTGTGTTTTTTTTTTAGTTTCAGCTGTAACAACGTGGATTCATGTGCAATTAGTGTGCAGCAATGTTAATATCACTGCAAATAAGCAAATGCATGTGTATTTCATTAAATTTCAGCTGTAATAACGTGGAATCATGTGCAATAGGTGTGCAGTAATGTTAATATCATTGCAAACAAACAAATACATATTTAATTTAGTTATTTTTAGCTGTAGTAACGTAGATTCATGTGCAGATAGTGTGCAATAATGTTAAAATCACTGAAAAGAAGCAAATGCATGTTTGTTTTACTTAGTTTCAGCTGTAACAACGTGGATTCATGTGAAATTGGTGTGCAGCAATGTTAATATCACTGAAAACAAGCTAATGCATGTGTATTTTATTCGGTTTCAGCTGTAATAACGTGGATTCATGAGCAATAAGTGTTCAGCATTGTTAATATTAATTAAAAAAAGCAAATGCATGTAAATTTTAGTTAGTTTCAGCTGTAACAACATGGATTCATGTACAATAAGTGTGCAGTAATGTCAATGTCACTGAAAACAAACAAATGCATGTGTAATTTACTTAGTTTCAGCTGCAATAACGTGGATTGATGTGAAATTAGTGTGCAGTAATGTTAAGATAACTGAAACACGCAAAATGCCGTCTGTCATACTTAGTTTAAGCTGTATAACGTGATTCATGTGCAATTAATGTTTAGTGATGTTAATATCACTGCAAACAAACAAATCCATGTGTATTTTAATTAGTTTCAGCTGTAACAACATGGATTCATGTGCAATAAGTGTGCAGTAACGTTAATGTCACTGAAAACAAACAAATGCATGTGTATTTTACTTAGTTTCAGCTGTAATAACGTGGATTGATGTGAAATTAGTGTGCAGTAATGTTAAGATAACTGAAAACAAGTAAATGCATATGTATTTTACTTAGTTTCAACTGTAAAAACGTAGATTCAGGTGCCATTAGTGTGCAGTAGTGTTAATATCACTGAAAACAGGCAAATGCATGTGTAGTTTACTTAGTTTCAGCTGTAATAAAGTGGACTCATGTGCAATTAGTGTGCAGTAATGTTAATATCACTGCAAACAAACTTATGCATGTGTAGTTTACTTAGTTTCAGCTGTAATAACGTGGATTCAGGTGCTATCAGTGTGCAGTTATGTTAATATCACTGAAGACAAGCAGATGCATGTGTATTTTTTTTAGTTTCAGCTGTAACAACGTGGATTCATGTGCAACTAGTGTGCAGCAATGTTAATATCACTGAAAACAAGCTAATGCATGTGTATTTTATTTGATTTGAGCTGTAATAACGTAGATTCATGTGCAATTAGTGTGCAGTAATGTTATTATCACTGAAAACAAGCAGATGCATGTCTTTCTTAGTTTGTTTCAGCTATAATAACGTGGATTCATGTGCAATTAGTGTGCAGTATGCTAATGTCACTGCAAACAAACAATGCATGTGTATTTTACTTCTTTTAGCTTTGTAACAACGTGGATTCATTGCAATTAGGGTTAACATTGTTAATATTAATTAAAACAAGCACATGCATGTGTATTTTATTTAATTGCATCTGTAATAACGTGGATTCATGTGCAATTAGCGTGCAGTAGTCTTAATATCACTGAAAACACGCAAATGCATGTCTTTCATACTTAGTTTAAGCTGTAATAACGTGGATTCATGTGCAATTAATGTGTAGTAATGTTAATATCACTGCAAACAAACAAATCCATGTTTATTTTAATTAGTTTCAGCTGTAACAACATGGATTCACGTGCAATAAGTGTGCAGTAATGTTAATGTCACTGAAAACAAACAAATGCATGTGTATTTTACTTAGTTTCAGCTGTAATAACGTGGATTGATGTGCAATTATTGTTCAGCAGTGTTAAGATTACTTTAAACAAGTAAATGCATATGTATTTTACCCAGTTCCAAGTGTAAAAACGTGGATTCATGTGCAATTAGTATGCAGTAATGTTAGAATCACTGAAAACAAGCAAATCCATGTGTATTTTACTTAGTTTGAGCTGTAACAACGTGGACTCATGTGCAATTAATGTGCAGTAATGATAATATCACTGAAAACAAGCAAATGCATGTGTATTATATTTAGTATTAGCTGTATTAACGTGGATTCATGTGCAATAAGTGTGCAGTAATGTTAATATCACTGAAAACAAACAAATGCATGTGTATTTTACTTAGTTTCAGCTGTAATAACGTGATTGATGTGGAATTAGTGTGCAGTAATGTTAAGATAACTGAAAACAAGTAAATGCATATGTATTTTACTTAGTTTCAACTGTAAAAACGTAGATTCAGGTGCCATTAGTGTGCAGTAGTGTTAATATCACTGAAAACAGGCAAATGCATGTGTAGTTTACTTAGTTTCAGCTGTAATAAAGTGGACTCATGTGCAATTAGTGTGCAGTAATGTTAATATCACTGCAAAAACTTATGCATGTGTGTTTACTTAGTTTCAGCTGTAATAACGTGGATTCAGGTGCTTAGTGTGCAGTATGTTAATATCACTGAAGACAAGCAATGCATGTGTATTTTTTTAGTTTCAGCTGTAACAACGTGGATTCATGTGCAACTAGTGTGCAGCAATGTTAATATCACTGAAACAAGCTAATGCATGTGTATTTTATTTGTTGAGCTGTAATAACGTAGATTCATGTGCAATTAGTGTGCAGTAATGTTATTATCACTGAAAACAAGCAGATGCATGTCTTTCTTAGTTTGTTTCAGCTATAATGTGGATTCATGTGCAATTAGTGTGCAGTAATTGCTAATGTCACTGCAAAACCAATGCATGTGTATTTTACTTCGTTTTAGCTGTACACGTGGATTCATGTGCAATTAGGGTTTAACATTGTTAATATTAATTAAAACAAGCACATGCATGTGTATTTTTTTAATGCATCTGTAATAACGTGGATTCATGTGCAATTAGGTGCAGTAGTTTAAATATCACTGAAAACACGCAAATGCATGTCTTTCATACTTAGTTTAAGCTGTAATAACGTGGATTCATGTGCAATTAATGTGTAGTAATGTTAATATCACTGCAAACAAACAAATCCATGTTTATTTTAATTAGTTTCAGCTGTAACAACATGGATTCACGTGCAATAAGTGTGCAGTAATGTTAATGTCACTGAAAACAAACAAATGCATGTGTATTTTACTTAGTTTCAGCTGTAATAACGTGGATGATGTGCAATTATTGTTCAGCAGTGTTAAGATTACTTTAAACAAGTAAATGCATATGTATTTTACCCAGTTCCAAGTGTAAAAACGTGGATTCATGTGCAATTAGTATGCAGTAATGTTAGAATCACTGAAAACAAGCAAATCCATGTGTATTTTACTTAGTTTGAGCTGTAACAACGTGGACTCATGTGCAATTAATGTGCAGTAATGATAATATCACTGAAAACAAGCAAATGCATGTGTATTATATTTAGTATTAGCTGTATTAACGTGGATTCATGTGCAATAAGTGTGCAGTAATGTTAATATCACTGCAAACAAACAAATGCATGTTTAATTTAATTAGTTTCAGCTGTAATAACGTTGATTCATGTCCAATTAGTGTACAGTAATGTTAATATTACTGAAAACAAGCCAATGAATGTGTATTTTACTTAGTTTGAGGTGTAAAAACGTGGATTCATGTGCAATTAGTGTGCAGCAATGTTAATATCACTGAAAACAAGCTATTGCATGTGTATTTTATTTGTTTTGAGCTGTAATAACGTAGATTCATGTGCAATTAGTGTGAAGTAATGTTATTATCATTGCAAACAAACAAATACATATTTAATTTAGTTATTTTAAGCTGTAGTAATGTAGATTCATGTGCAGATAGTGTGCAGTAATGTTAATATCACTGAAAACAAGTACATGCAGATGTATTTTACTTAGTTCCAACTGTAATAACGTAGATTCATGTGGAACTAGTTTTTCAGTAATGTTAATATTACTGCAAGTAAGCAAGTGCATGTGTATTTTATTAAAATTTCAGCTGTAACAACGTGGATTCATGTGCAACTAGTGTGCAGCAATGTTAATATCACTGAAAACAAGCTAATGCATGTGTATTTTATTTGATTTGAGCTGTAATAACGTAGATTCATGTGCAATTAGTGTGCAGTAATGTTATTATCACTGAAAACAAGCAGATGCATGTCTTTCTTAGTTTGTTTCAGCTATAATAACGTGGATTCATGTGCAATTAGTGTGCAGTATTGCTAATGTCACTGCAAACAAACAAATGCATGTGTATTTTACTTCGTTTTAGCTGTAACAACGTGGATTCATGTGCAATTAGGGTTTAACATTGTTAATATTAATTAAAACAAGCACATGCATGTGTATTTTTATTTAATTGCATCTGTAATAACGTGGATTCATGTGCAATTAGCGTGCAGTAGTCTTAATATCACTGAAAACACGCAAATGCATGTCTTTCATACTTAGTTTAAAGCTGTAATAACGTGGATTCATGTGCAATTAATGTGTAGTAATGTTAATATCACTGCAAACAAACAAATCCATGTTTATTTTAATTAGTTTCAGCTGTAACAACATGTATTCACGTGCAATAAGTGTGCAGTAATGTTAATGTCACTGAAAACAAACAAATGCATGTGTATTTTACTTAGTTTCAGCTGTAATAACGTGGATTGATGTGCAATTATTGTTCAGCAGTGTTAAGATTACTTTAAACAAGTAAATGCATATGTATTTTACCCAGTTCCAAGTGTAAAAACGTGGATTCATGTACAATTAGTATGCAGTAATGTTAGAATCACTGAAAACAAGCAAATCCATGTGTATTTTTACTTAGTTTGAGCTGTAACAAACGTGGACTCATGTGCAATTAATGTGCAGTAATGATTAATATCACTGAAACAAGCAAATGCATGTGTATTATATTTAGTATTAGCTGTATTAACGTGGATTCATGTGCAATAAGTGTGCAGTAATGTTAATATCACTGAAAACAAACAAATGCATGTGTATTTTACTTAGTTTCAGCTGTAATAACGTGGATTGATGTGAAATTAGTGTGCAGTAATGTTAAGATAACTGAAAACAAGTAAATGCATATGTATTTTACTTAGTTTCAACTGTAAAAACGTAGATTCAGGTGCCATTAGTGTGCAGTAGTGTTAATATCACTGAAAACAGGCAAATGCATGTGTAGTTTACTTAGTTTCAGCTGTAATAAAGTGGACTCATGTGCAATTAGTGTGCAGTAATGTTAATATCACTGCAAACAAACTTATGCATGTGTAGTTTACTTCGTTTTAGCTGTAACAACGTGGATTCATGTGCAATTAGGGTTTAACATTGTTAATATTAATTAAAACAAGCACATGCATGTGTATTTTACTTAGTTTCAGCTGTAATAACGTGGATTGATGTGAAATTAGTGTGCAGTAATGTTAAGATAACTGAAAACAAGTAAATGCATATGTATTTTACTTAGTTTCAACTGTAAAAACGTAGATTCAGGTGCCATTAGTGTGCAGTAGTGTTAATATCACTGAAAACAGGCAAATGCATGTCTTTCTTAGTTTGTTTCAGCTATAATAACGTGGATTCATGTGCAATTAGTGTGCAGTATTGCTAATGTCACTGCAAACAAACAAATGCATGTGTATTTTACTTCGTTTTAGCTGTAACAACGTGGATTCATGTGCAATTAGGGTTTAACATTGTTAATATTAATTAAAACAAGCACATGCATGTGTATTTTATTTAATTGCATCTGTAATAACGTGGATTCATGTGCAATTAGCGTGCAGTAGTCTTAATATCACTGAAAACACGCAAATGCATGTCTTTCATACTTAGTTTAAGCTGTAATAGCGTGGATTCATGTGCAATTAATGTGTAGTAATGTTAATATCACTGCAAACAAATAAATCCATGTTTATTTTAATTAGTTCCAGCTGTAACAACATGGATTCACGTGCAATAAGTGTTGCAGTAATGTTAATGTCACTGAAAACAAACAAATGCATGTGTATTTTACTTAGTTTCAGCTGTAATAACGTGGATTGATGTGCAATTATTGTTCAGCAGTGTTAAGATTACTTTAAACAAGTAAATGCATATGTATTTTACCCAGTTCCAAGTGTAAAAACGTGGATTATGTGCAATTAGTATGCCAGTAATGTTAGAATCACTGAAAACAAGCAAATCCATGTGTATTTTACTTAGTTTGAGCCTGTAACAACGTGGACTCATGTGCAAATAATGTGCAACAGTAATGATTAATATCACTGAAAACAAGCAAATGCATGTGTATTATATTTAGTATTAGCTGTATTAACGTGGATTCATGTGCAATAAGTGTGCAGTAATGTTAATATCACTGCAAACAAACAAATGCATGTTTAATTTAATTAGTTTCAGCTGTAAAAACGTTGATTCATGTCCAATTAGTGTACAGTAATGTTAATATTACTGAAAACAAGCCAATGAATGTGTATTTTACTTAGTTTGAGGTGTAAAAACGTGGATTCATGTGCAATTAGTGTGCAGCAATGTTAATATCACTGAAAACAAGCTATTGCATGTGTATTTTATTTGGTTTGAGCTGTAATAACGTAGATTCATGTGCAATTAGTGTGAAGTAATGTTATTATCATTGCAAACAAACAAAATACATATTTAATTTAGTTATTTAAGCTGTAGTAATGTAGATTCATGTGCAGATAGTGTGCAGTAATGTTAATATCACTGAAAACAAGTACATGCAGATGTATTTTACTTAGTTCCAACTGTAATAACGTAGATTCATGTGGAACTAGTTTTTCAGTAATGTTAATATTACTGCAAGTAAGCAAGTGCATGTGTATTTTATTAAAATTTCAGCTGTAACAACGTGGATTCACGTGCCATCAGGGTGGAGTAATGTTAATATCACTAAAAAGAAGCAAATGCATGTTTGTTTTACTTAGTTTCAGCTGTAATAACGTTGATTCATGTCCAATTAGTGTACACTAATGTTAATATCACTGAAAACAAGCCAATGCATGTGTATTTTACTTAGTTTGAGGTGTAACAACGTGGATTCATGTGCCATTACTGTGCAGTAATGTTAATATCCCTGAAAACATGCAAATGCATGTGTATTTTACTTACTTTCAACTGTAATAAAGTACACTCATGTGCCATTAGTGTGCAGTAGTGTTAATATCACTGAAAACACGCAAATGCATGTGTAGTTTACTTAGTTTTAGCTGTAATAAAGTGGACTCTTGTGCAATTAGTGTGCAGTAATGTTAATATCACTGCAAACAAACAAATGCATGTGTAGTTTACTTAGTTTCAGCTGTAATAACATGGATTCAGGTGCTATCAGTGTGCAGTTATGTTAATATCACTGAAGACAAGCAGAACGCATGTGTATTTTTTTTAGTTTCAGCTGTAACAACGTGGATTCATGTGCAATTAGTGTGCAGTAATGTTAATCTCACGGAAAACAAGCAAATGCATGTCGTTCTTAGTTAGTTTCAGCTGTAATAACGTGGATTCATGTGCAAGTAGTGTGCAGTGATGTTAATATCACTGCAAACAAACAAATGCATGTGTAATTTAGTTAGTTTCAGCTGTAATAACGTGGATTCATGTGCAATTAGTGTGCAGTGATGTTAAATCACTGCAAACAAACAAATGCATGTGTAATTTAGTTAGTTTCAGCTCTAATAACGTGGAATCGTGTGCAATTAGTGTGCAGTAAAGTTAATATCACTGAAAACAAGCAAATGCATGTGTATTTTACTTAGCTTCAGCTGTAATAACGTGGAATCATGTGCAATTAGTGTGCAGTAATGTTAATCTCACGGAAAACAAGCAAATGCATGTCGTTCTTAGTTAGTTTCAGCTGTAATTACGTGGATTCATGTGCAATTAGTGTGCAGTAATGTTAATATCACTGCAAACAAACAAATGCATGTGTATTTTAGCTAGTTTCAGCTCTAATAACGTGGAATCGTGTGCAATTAGTGTGCAGTAACGTTAATATCACTGAAAACAAGCAAATGCATGTGTATTTTACTTAGCTTCAGCTGTAATAACGTGGAATCATGTGCAATTAGTGTGCAGTAATGTTAATATCACTGAAAACAAGCAAATGCATGTGTATTTTACTTAGTTCCAACTGTAATAATGTAGATTCATGTTCAAATAGTGTGCAGTAATGTTAAAATCACTGAAACGAAGCAAATTCATGCAAGTTTTACTTAGTTTCAGCGGTAATAACGTGGATTCTTGTGCAATGAGTGTGCAGTAATGTTAATATCACTGCAAACAAACAAATGCATGTTTAATTTAGTTAGTTTCAGCTGTAATAACGTTGATTCATGTCCAATTAGTGTGCAGTAATGTTAATATCACTGAAAACAAGCAAATGCATGTGTATTTCACTTAGTTTGAGGTGTAACAACGTGGATTCATGTGCCATTACTGTGCAGTAATGTGAATTTCACTGAAAACATGCAAATGCATGTGTATTTTACTTACTTTCAACTGTAATAAAGTGGACTCATGTGCCATTAGTGTGCAGTAGTGTTAATATCACTGAAAACACGCAAATGCATGTGTAGTTTACTTAGTTTCAGCTGTAATAAAGTGGATTCAGGTGCTATCAGTGTGCAGTTATGTTAATATCACTGAAGACAAGCAGATGCATGTGTATTTTTTTTAGTTTCAGCTGTAACAACGTGGATTCATGTGCAATTAGTGTGCAGCAATGTTAATATCACTGCAAATAAGCAAATGCATGTGTATTTCATTAAATTTCAGCTGTAATAACGTGGAATCATGTGCAATAGGTGTGCAGTAATGTTAATATCATTGCAAACAAACAAATACATATTTAATTTAGTTATTTTTAGCTGTAGTAACGTAGATTCATGTGCAGATAGTGTGCAGAAATGTTAAAATCACTGAAAAGAAGCAAATGCATGTTTGTTTTACTTAGTTTCAGCTGTAACAACGTGGATTCATGTGCAATTAGGGTTTAACATTGTTAATATTAATTAAAACAAGCACATGCATGTGTATTTTATTTAATTGCATCTATAATAACGTGGATTCATGTGCAATTAGCGTGCAGTAGTGTTAATATCACTGAAAACACGCAAATGCCTGTCTTTCATAGTTAGTTTAAGCTGTAATAACGTGGATTCATGTGCAATTAATGTGTAGTGATGTTAATATCACTGCAAACATGCAAATGCATGTGTATTTTACTTACTTTCAACTGTAATAAAGTGGACTCATGTGCCATTAGTGTGCAGTAGTGTTAATATCACTGAAAACACGCAAATGCATGTGTAGTTTACTTAGTTTCAGCTGTAATAAAGTGGATTCAGGTGCTATCAGTGTGCAGTTATGTTAATATCACTGAAGACAAGCAGATGCATGTGTATTTTTTTTAGTTTCAGCTGTAACAACGTGGATTCATGTGCAATTAGTGTGCAGCAATGTTAATATCACTGCAAATAAGCAAATGCATGTGTATTTCATTAAATTTCAGCTGTAATAACGTGGAATCATGTGCAATAGGTGTGCAGTAATGTTAAAATCACTGAAAAGAAGCAAATGCATGTTTAATTTAATTAGTTCCAGCTGTAATAACGTTGATTCATGTCCAATTAGTGTACAGTAATGTTAATATCACCGAAAACAAACAAATGCATGTGTATTTTACTTCGTTTTAGCTGTAACAACGTGGATTCATGTGCAATTAGGGTTTAACATTGTTAATATTAATTAAAACAAGCACATGCATGTGTATTTTATTTAATTGCATCTATAATAACGTGGATTCATGTGCAATTAGCGTGCAGTAGTGTTAATATCACTGAAAACACGCAAATGCCTGTCTTTCATAGTTAGTTTAAGCTGTAATAACGTGGATTCATGTGCAATTAATGTGTAGTAATGTTAATATCACTGCAAACAAACAAATCCATGTGGATTTTAATTAGTTTCAGCTGTAACAACATGGATTCATGTGCAATAAGTGTGCAGTAATGTTAATGTCCCTGAAAACAAACAAATACATGTGTATTTTAATTAGTTTCAGCTGTAATAACGTTGATTCATGTCCAATTAGTGTACAGTAATGTTAATATCACTGAAAACAGCCAATGCATGTGTATTTTACTTAGTTTGAGGTGTAACAACCTGGATTCATGTGCCATTACTGTGCAGTAATGTTAATATCACTGAAAACATGCAAATGCATGTGTATTTTACTTACTTTCAACTGTAACAAAGTGGACTCATGTGCCATTAGTGTGCAGTAGTGTTAATATCACTGAAAACACGGAAATGCATGTGTAGTTTACTTAGTTTCAGCTGTAATAACGTGGATTCATGTGCAATTAGTGTGCAGTAATGTTAATATCACTGCAAACAAACAAATGCATGTGTATTTTAGTTAGTTTCAGCTCGAATAACGTGGAATCGTGTGCAATTAGGGTGCAGTAAAGTTAATATCACTGAAAACAAGCAAATGCATGTGTATTTTACTTAGTTTCAACTGTAAAAACGTAGATTCAGGTGCAATTAGTGTGCAGTAATGTTAATCTCACGGAAAACAAGCAAATGCATGTCGTTCTTAGTTAGTTTCAACTGTAATAACGTGGATTCATGTGCAATTAGTGTGCAGTGATGTTAATATCACTGCAAACAAACAAATGCATGTGTAATTTAGTTAGTTTCAGCTGTAATAACGTGGATTCATGTGCAATTAGTGTGCAGTGATGTTAATATCACTGCAAACAAACAAATGCATGTGTAACTTAGTTAGTTTCAGCTCTAATAACGTGGAATCGTGTGCAATTAGTGTGCAGTAAAGTTAAGATCACTGAAAACAAGCAAATGCATGTGTATTTTACTTAGCTTCAGCTGTAATAACGTGGAATCATGTGCAATTAGTGTGCAGTAATGTTAATCTCACGGAAAACAAGCAAATGCATGTCGTTCTTAGTTAGCTTCAGCTGTAATTACGTGGATTCATGTGCAATTAGGGTGCAGTAATGTTAAAATCAGTGCGAACAAACAAATGCATGTGTATTTTAGTTAGTTTCAGCTCTAATAACGTGGAATCGTGTGCAATTAGTGTGCAGTAACGTTAATATCACTGAAAACAAGCAAATGCATGTGTATTTTACTTAGCTTCAGCTGTAATAACGTGGAATCATGTGCAATTAGTGTGCAGTAATGTTAATATCACTGAAAACAAGCAAATGCATGTGTATTTTACTTAGTTCCAACTGTAATAACGTAGATTCATGTTCAAATAGTGTGCAGTAATGTTAAAATCACTGAAACGAAGCAAATCCATGCAAGTTTTACTTAGTTTCAGCGGTAATAACGTGGATTCTTGTGCAATGAGTGTGCAGTAATGTTAATATCACTGCAAACAAACAAATGCATGTTTAATTTAGTTAGTTTCAGCTGTAATAACGTTGATTCATGTCCAATTAGTGTGCAGTAATGTTAATATCACTGAAAACAAGCAAATGCATGTGTATTTCACTTAGTTTGAGGTGTAACAACGTGGATTCATGTGCCATTACTGTGCAGTAATGTGAATATCACTGAAAACATGCAAATGCATGTGTATTTTACTTACTTTCAACTGTAATAAAGTGGACTCATGTGCCATTAGTGTGCAGTAGTGTTAATATCACTGAAAACACGCAAATGCATGTGTAGTTTACTTAGTTTCAGCTGTAATAAAGTGGATTCAGGTGCTATCAGTGTGCAGTTATGTTAATATCACTGCAAATAAGCAAATGTATGTGTTTTTCATTATATTTCAGCTGTAATAACGTGGAATCATGTGCAATAGGTGTGCAGTAATGTTATTATCATTGCAAACAAACAAATACATATTTAATTTAGTTATTTTTAGCTGTAGTAACGTAGATTCATGTGCAGATAGTGTGCAGAAATGTTAAAATCACTGAAAAGAAGCAAATGCATGTTTGTTTTACTTAGTTTCAGCTGTAATAACGTGGATTCATGTGCAATAAGTGTGCAGTAATGTTAATATCACTGCAAACAAACAAATGCATGTTTAATTTAGTTATTTTCAGCTGTATCAACGTGGATTCATGTACAATTATTGTGCAGTAATGTTAATATCACTGCAAAAAAGCAAATGCATGTGTATTTTATTCGGTTTCAGCTGTAATAACGTGGATTCATTTGCAATTAGTGTGCAGTATTGTTAATATCATTGCAAACAAACAAATGCATGCGTAAGTTACTTAGTTTCAGCTGTAATAACGTGGATTCATGTGCAATTAGTGTGCAGTAATGTTAATCTCACTGAAGACAAGCTAATGCATGTGTATTTTATTTGGTTTGAGCTGTAATAACGTAGATTCATGTGCAATTAGTGTGCAGTAATGATAATATCACTGAAAACAAGCAAATGCATGTGTATTTTATTTAGTATTAGCTGTATTAACGTGGATTCATGTGCAATAAGTGTGCAGTAATGTTAATATCACTGCAAACAAACAAATGCATGTTTAATTTAATTAGTTCCAGCTGTAATAACGTTGATTCATGTCCAATTAGTGTACAGTAATGTTAATATCTCCGAAAACAAACAAATGCATGTGTATTTTACTTCGTTTTAGCTGTAACAACGTGGATTCATGTGCAATTAGGGTTTAACATTGTTAATATTAATTAAAACAAGCACATGCATGTGTATTTTATTTAATTGCATCTATAATAACGTGGATTCATGTGCAATTAGCGTGCAGTAGTGTTAATATCACTGAAAACACGCAAATGCCGGTCTTTCATAGTTAGTTTAAGCTGTAATAACGTGGATTCATGTGCAATTAATGTGTAGTAATGTTAATATCACTGCAAACAAACAAATCCATGTGTATTTTAATTAGTTTCAGCTGTAACAACATGGATTCATGTGCAATAAGTGTGCAGTAATGTTAATGTCCCTGAAAACAAACAAATGCATGTGTATTTTAATTAGTTTCAGCTGTAATAACGTTGATTCATGTCCAATTAGTGTACAGTAATGTTAATATCACTGAAAACAAGCCAATGCATGTGTATTTTACTTAGTTTGAGGTGTAACAACGTGGATTCATGTGCCATTACTGTGCAGTAATGTTAATATCACTGAAAACATGCAAATGCATGTGTATTTTACTCACTTTCAACTGTAACAAAGTGGACTCATGTGCCATTAGTGTGCAGTAGTGTTAATATCACTGAAAACACGGAAATGCATGTGTAGTTTACTTAGTTTCAGCTGTAATAACGTGGAATCATGTGCAATTAGTGTGCAGTAATGTTAATATCACTGAAAACAAGCAAATGCATCTGTATTTTACTTAGTTCCAACTGTAATAACGTAGATTCATGTTCAAATAGTGTGCAGTAATGTTAAAGTGCCCCTACACCTTATTTTTTTATTGGCTAAAACTATAGATTCGAATGCGCTGATTCTGAATCCGTTTATATTTTTGTGATATGACAAGTAGTTTTTGAGATACGAGGAAACGCGTGCCACTTTTTCGTGGTCAACTTTTAGGACCGTAATTTACTTACTACGACATCATAGTAGGTAAACTCCAATGTAGTGGCTGCTCGTTGTATTCAGTGGCGGCGGGCATAGGCCTACATTCAGTCAGTATAATAAATAGTGTTTGCGTTGCGGTTTTGTCGTGTCTCCCTATGTGTATTCGTGGGTATTTGTGCAATTTTGGTGATCAGAATCGAATAGAAAGTTCCCACGAATTAACATTCTTTGTCGGATAGTAGTTCATGACAGTAGGGATTGCAGTGCCGAGGAATGCGAAGATGGCGAGGGGATAGGATTGATCGTATCGTAGAGCAAAGCAGATCGTTGATAGTGATACCGATGAAGGAAAAACCTGATGCATTTGATGCCATTTGGCTGAGAACTCTTTCAGTCAAAGCCATGAAAGAGATGTGAGCAAGAAAAGAAATGTTGAAAGAAAACTTTCTGGGCATTTGACTAGATCTGAATTATTATCTTTTTGTTGTGTTTGTGATGAAGCAAAAGTGTATATCAAAATACAATACACGCAATAATTTAGGCCATCATATCCGTGTCAGTCTAAACCTTTGGGGTTTGAGGAAGCTTGAAACCATTCGATTTTCATTTGGAACAGCAAGTGTAGAAAATCTGCAACACAATTCCTTATTACTACACATGAATGTCCTTATTGTACCGAAATTATTGCGCTTTGTTGTTTGATTTATTTCATTCATGATGAGGCGTCCATAGAATTTCTTCCGTCGTTGCGAATTGATGAAATCTATCCATCTCCTTCTCCTCACAGTTTTAGGGCGATCATTCTGATAAAGCAGAATTTTGTGAAGCCATACAAATTTTGATTTATCGGGTGTATTTCCATGGGCTAGCAAAACACATCGATATGGCATATTTTCCCAGTTTTATCATCATGTTTTGATGCTCTTCTTGGCATTCCCGTTCCCGTACAGTTTTAACATTGCACGGCCCACGCCCGCCTCCACTGAGCACAACGAGCAGCCACTACATGGGAAATTTGTAATTCCTCCCCACAGCTGCAAACTCATCGCAAGCCTTTCAAATTTCAATGTCATAATGCGCCGACCTGTTTCTAATCATCAAAGTCAAAAAAACAAATATCGAGTGCATCGTATGAGAGAAAATTGATGCCGGATTTGTTGCTTCAGTACGGGAAAATGAACGGGGCACAATGGCACCAACTATGATGTCATAGTAGGTAGATCCCAGTCCTAAAAGTTGACCACAAAAAATGGCGAAAATGACGAAACATCGACACTTCCCCACGTTATAACTCGTTAACTAGACGTCAGATTTAAAAAATATTTTCGTATCTAAAATCAGCGAAGAAAGTTTTTTCGATATAAAGAATAAAAAAATAAGGTGTAAGGGCACTTTAAAATCACTGAAAAGAAGCAAATGCATGCAAGTTTTACTTAGTTTCAGCGGTAATAACGTGGATTCATGTGCAATGAGTGTGCAGTAATGTTAATATCACTGCAAACAAACAAATGCATGTTTAATTTAGTTAGTTTCAGCTGTAATAGCGTTGATTCATGTCCAATTTGTGTGCAGTAACGTTAATATCACTGAAAACAAGCAAATGCATGTGTATTTTACTTAGTTTGAGGTGTAACAACGTGCATTCATGTGCCATTACTGTGCAGTAATGTTAATATCACTGAAAACACGCAAATGCATGTGTAGTTTACTTAGTTTCAACTGTAATAACGTGGATTCAGGTGCTATCAGTGTGCAGTTATGTTAATATCACTGAAGACAAGCAGATGCATGTGTATTTTTTTTAGTTTCAGCTGTAACAACGTGGATTCATGTGCAATTAGTGTGCAGCAATGTTAATATCACTGCAAATAAGCAAATGCATGTGTATTTCATTAAATTTCAGCTGTAATAACGTGGAATCATGTGCAATAGGTGTGCAGTAATGTTTATACCATTGCAAACAAACAAATACATATTTAATTTAGTTATTTTCAGCTGTATCAACGTGGATTCATGTACAATTATTGTGCAGTAATGTTAATATCACTGCAAAAAAGCAAATGCATGTGTATTTTATTTGGTTTCAGCTGTAATAACGTGGATTCATTTGCAATTAGTGTGCAGTATTTTTAATATCATTGCAAACAAACAAATGCATGCGTAATTTAGTTAGTTTCAGCTGTAATAACGTGGATTCATGTGCAATAGGTGTGCAGTAATGTTAATATCATTGCAAACAAACAAATACATATTTAATTTAGTTATTTTTAGCTGTAGTAACGTAGATTCATGTGCAGATAGTGTGCAGTAATGTTTAAATCACTGAAAAGAAGCAAATGCATGTTTGTTTTACTTAGTTTCAGTTGTAATAACGAGGATTCATGTGCAATAAGTGTGCAGTAATGTTAATATCACTGCAAACAAACAAATGCAGGTTTAATCTAGTTATTTTCAGCTGTATCAACGTGGATTCATGTACAATTATTGTGCAGCAATGTTAATATCACTGAAAACAAGCTAATGCATGTGTATTTTATTTGGTTTGAGCTGTAATAACGTAGATTCATGTGCATTTAGTGTGAAGTAATGTTATTATCATTGCAAACAAACAAATACATATTTAATTTAGTTATTTTTAGCTGTAGTAACGTAGATTCATGTGCAGATAGTGTGCAGTAATGTTAAAATCACTGAAAAGAAGCAAATGCATGTTTGTTTTACTTAGTTTCAGCTGTAATAATGTGGATTCATGTGCAATAAGTGTTCAGCATTGTTAATATTAATTAAAAAAAGCAAATGCATGTAAATTTTAGTTAGTTTCAGCTGTAACAACATGGATTCATGTACAATAAGTGTGCAGTAATGTCAATGTCACTGAAAACAAACAAATGCATGTGTAATTTACTTAGTTTCAGCTGCACTAACGTGGATTGATGTGAAATTAGTGTGCAGTAATGTTGAGATAACTGAAAACACGCAAATGCCTGTCTGTCATACTTAGTTTAAGCTGTAATAACGTGGATTCATGTGCAATTAATGTGTAGTAATGTTAATATCACTGCAAACAAACAAATCCATGTGTATTTTAATTAGTTTCAGCTGTAACAACATGGATTCATGTGCAATAAGTGTGCAGTAACGTTAATGTCACTGAAAACAAACAAATGCATGTGTATTTTACTTAGTTTCAGCAGTAATAACGTGGATTAATGTGAAATTAGTGTGCAGTAATGTTAAGATAACTGAAAACAAGTAAATGCATATGTAAATTACTTAGTTTCAACTGTAAAAACGTAGATTCAGGTGCCATTAGTGTGCAGTAGTGTTAATATCACTGAAAACACGCAAATGCATGTGTAGTTTACTTAGTTTCAGCTGTAATAAAGTGGACTCATGTGCAATTAGTGTGCAGTAATGTTAATATCACTGCAAACAAACTTATGCATGTGTAGTTTACTTAGTTTCAGCTGTAATAACGTGGATTCAGGTGCTATCAGTGTGCAGTTATGTTAATATCACTGAAGACAAGCAGATGCATGTGCATTTTTTTTAGTTTCAGCTGTAACAACGTGGATTCATGTGCAACTAGTGTGCAGCAATGTTAATATCACTGAAAACAAGCTAATGCATGTGTATTTTATTTGGTTTTAGCTGTAATAACGTAGATTCATGTGCAATTAGTGTGCAGTAATGTTATTATCACTGAAAACAAGCAGATGCATGTCTTTCTTAGTTTGTTTCAGCTATAATAACGTGGATTCATGTGCAATTAGTGTGCAGTATTGCTAATGTCACTGCAAACAAACAAATGCATGTGTATTTTACTTCGTTTTAGCTGTAACAACGTGGATTCATGTGCAATTAGGGTTTAACATTGTTAATATTAATTAAAACAAGCACATGCATGTGTATTTTATTTAATTGCATCTGTAATAACGTGGATTCATGTGCAATTAGCGTGCAGTAGTCTTAATATCACTGAAAACACGCAAATGCCTGTCTTTCATACTTAGTTTAAGCTGTAATAACGTGGATTCATGTGCAATTAATGTGTAGTAATGTTAATATCACTGCAAACAAACAAACCCATGTTTATTTTAATTAGTTTCAGCTGTAACAACATGGATTTATGTGCAATAAGTGTGCAGTAATGTTAATGTCACTGAAAACAAACAAATGCATGTGTATTTTACTTAGTTTCAGCTGTAATAACGTGGATTGATGTGCAATTATTGTTCAGCAGTGTTAAGATTACTTTAAACAAGTAAATGCATATGTATTTTACCTAGTTCCAAGTGTAAAAACGTAGATTCATGTGCAATTAGTATGCAGTAATGTTAGAATCACTGAAAACAAGCAAATCCATGTGTATTTTACTTAGTTTAAGCTGTAACAACGTGGATTCATGTGCAATTAGTGTGCAGTAATGATAATATCACTGAAAACAAGCAAATGCATGTGTATTATATTTAGTATTAGCTGTATTAACGTGGATTCATGTGCAATAAGTGTGCAGTAATGTTAATATCACTGCAAACAAACAAATGCATGTTTAATTTAATTAGTTTCAGCTGTAATAACGTTGATTCATGTCCAATTAGTGTACAGTAATGTTAATATCACTGAAAACAAGCCAATGAATGTGTATTTTACTTAGTTTGAGGTGTAAAAACGTGGATTCATGTGCCATTACTGTGCAGTAATGTTAATATCCCTGAAAACATGCAAATGCATGTGTATTTTACTTACTTTCAACTGTAATAAAGTGGACTCATGTGCCATTAGTGGGCAGTAGTGTTAATATCACTGAAAACACGCAAATGCATGTGTAGTTTATATAGTTTCAGCTGTAATAAAGTGGACTCATGTGCAATTAGTGTGCAGTAATGTTAATATCACTGCAAACAAACAAATGCATGTGTAGTTTACTTAGTTTCAGCTGTAATAAAGGTGGATTCAGGTGCTATCAGTGTGCAGTTATGTTAATATCACTGAAGACAAGCAGATGCATGTGTATTTTTTTTAGTTTCAGCTGTAACAACGTGGATTCATGTGCAACTAGTGTGCAGCAATGTTAATATCACTGAAAACAAGCTAATGCATGTGTATTTTATTTTGTTTGAGCTGTAATAACGTGGATTGATGTGCAATTATTGTTCAGCAGTGTTAAGATTACTTTAAACAAGTAAATGCATATGTATTTTTCCTAGTTCCAAGTGTAAAACGTAGATTCATGTGCAATTAGTATGCAGTAATGTTAGAATCACTGGAAACAAGCAAATCCATGTGTATTTTACTTAGTTTGAGCTGTAACAACGTGGATTCATTTGCAATTAGTGTGCAGTAATGATAATATCACTGAAAACAAGCAAATGCATGTGTATTATATTTAGTATTAGCAGTATTAACGTGGATTCATGTGCAATAAGTGTGCAGTAATGTTGATATCACTGCAAACAAACAAATGCATGTTTAATTTAATTAGTTTCAGCTGTAATAACGTTGATTCATGTCCAATTAGTGTACAGTAATGTTGATATCACTGAAAACAAGCCAATGCATGTGTCTTTTACTTAGTTTGAGCTGTAACAACGTGGATTCATGTGCCATTACTGTGCAGTAATGTTAATATCCCTGAAAACATGCAAATGCATGTGTATTTTACTTACTTTCAACTGTAATAAAGTAGACTCATGTGCCATTAGTGTGCAGTAGTGTTAATATTACTGAAAACACGTAAATGCATGTGTAGTTTACTTAGTTTCAGCTGTAATAAAGTGGACTCATGTGCAATTAGTGTGCAGTAATGTTAATATCACTGCAAACAAACAAATGCATGTGTAGTTTACTTAGTTTCAGCTGTAATAACGTGGATTCAGGTGCTATCAGTGTGCAGTTATGTTAATATCACTGAAGACAAGCAAAACGCATGTGTATTTTTTTTAGTTTCAGCTGTAACAACGTGGATTCATGTGCAATTAGTGTGCAGCAATGTTAATATCACTGAAAACAAGCTAATGCATGTGTATTTTATTTGGTTTGAGCTGTAATAACGTAGATTCATGTGCAATTAGTGTGAAGTAATGTTATTATCATTGCAAACAAACAAATACATATTTAATTTAGTTATTTTAAGCTGTAGTAACGTAGATTCATGTGCAGATAGTGTGCAGTAATGTTAATATCACTGAAAACAAGTACATGCAGATGTATTTTACTTAGTTCCAACTGTAATAACGTAGATTCATGTGGAACTAGTTTTTCAGTAATGTTTATATTACTGCAAGTAAGCAAGTGCATGTGTATTTTATTAAAATTTCAGCTGTAACAACGTGGATTCACGTGCAATTAGGGTGGAGTAATGTTAATATCACTAAAAGGAGCAAATGCATGTGTATTTTACTTAGTTTCAGCTGTAATAGCGTTCATTCATGTCCAATCAGTGTTGTGTAATGTTAATATCACTGAAAACAAGCAAATGCATGTGTATTTGAATTGAATTGAATTGCTGTTTAGACAGACACGTTTCTGTTTGCTGTGAATAAATTGATTTGAAGAGTAAATTAGAAGTTGTTAGCCAAGTAGATAGCTTTATCTAAGGGGAGCACATTTGGTTGAAGCTCTGGAGCATGTTTGTATGAGTACAGCGTTTTTGGAAACTGCGAATAACAGGAAGAAAAGTTGGAAAAGATAATATAAAAAGTAGGGCCTAAATGTGGTGTTTCCAATCAGACAAATATTGATTATTTGTTTTGTTGGAGAGCAGGTTGGGGAATCGAAAATCGATAGTGGAAAGCAGAGGTTCCGGACAGGACTGCATAGGAAAATTAATTTTTTTTTTTTTTTTTTTTTTTTTTTTTTTTTTTTGTTTTGTTTTGTTTTTTTTTTGTTTTTTTTTTCTCTTGTTTTACTTTCTCTTTTGTGACTTTGCACTTTCCAAGGCAAAGGTTTCAGGTACCGACAGAATACGAGCCTCCTCTTTTTCTCTTTTCTTTATTTTTGCATGCATTGTTGGCATGCTACCTTTCCAAATTGGAAATAGCGGTACTTGTACCTCTTGTAATAAGGCAGCCATGGACCCTGAAATAACAGTATGCAGAAGATGCAAAATTGCATTTCATGTGATTTGCTCTAATCAATCGCCAGAAGACAAGTTTGGTACAAACACTAAGGTGAAGCTATTTAATGCCGTATCAACAAAAAAAATTATATATTTTTATGTGATATATGTCTTACTTCATTTGAAGTTTCCGAAGTGGACAACAATTCCGCAACATTAACATATTTGGAAAAGGCTATTACTACCCTTACAAGTGAACTTACTGAACTCAAGAAGGCTGTTACAACTGTTACTAAACCTGATGTTAAGTGCAGTGACACAGGAAATATTTCTAATTCTGATAATATTTGGAACGATAAAGATAGGATAAAAAATTTTAAATCGAAAACTAGCGAGTCCCTTCTAATATTGAATAATTCAGGAATTGAGGTAGATGATGAAGAAAATATTCAACTTCTGGAAAAGGCTGTAATTGATAATGGCATCAACATAAACAATTCCTTCAAAGACAAAAAAGGCAACTTCGTAGTTGCTTGTTCGTCTGAAGTGGAGCGAGATAAATTACAAGAAAAAGCTAAAGCAAGTAAATTATCAATTAAATGTCCTAAGGCAAGAAGTACGGTAATATCAATAGTTGGATTCCGGAAAGAGTTGTCCTGTGAGGAAGTAGCAAAGACACTATTACTGCAAAATAGTTTTCTTTCGAAGGAATCTTTGAAAAGTGGAGAAAAACCTGGACTTGATATCAAAATATTTTCAGTAAAATCTACAAAATCAAATAAAGATGTCTTCCAAGCTTTTGCAAGAGTATCTATAGAGTTGTGAAGGTTGATAAAGTCTAATGGAGATAAATTATTCCTCGGATTGAGAGCTTGCAAGGTATATGATCAGTTCCATGTTATGCGTTGCAATAATTGTCAGGGATTTGGTCACTACTTCTCTAAATGTAATTCCTCATTTCCAGTATGTGCAAAATGCTCGGGTCATCATGACACACGTACTTGTGAAAACTCTGTAGAAAGGTGTGTAAACTGTCAAGCAGCAAAACTTTCTGTTGCTCAATGTGCACATGCAGCAGATTCACTTGAATGCCCCTCAATGATGGAAGCAAAATCAAAAGCTCAGACAAATTTAAACATGTTAATGAACTAATGGAGAACACACTGACATGTATTTTGTTCAACTCCCAATCCATAAATAACAAGCTTACTCTCTTCATGGAAGATGTTGTAGACAAAAATGCAGACATTGTTTTCCTTACGGAAACCTGGATTCCTTCATATAATACAACAACAACAGGAATTTTCTTGGATTTCAATTACGATTTCTATAACTTTCCTAGGATGAACAGGTTGAAATGTATTGGAGGAGGTGTAGGCATCCTATTCAAGAAATCGCTTTCTCATAAACCAATAGACATAGACCCTTTTGAATCATTTGAGTGTGGAATTGCGAAACTAATAAGCACAAGGGAATGCAGTGTGATTTGTGTTGTTATCTACAGACTAGCATATGTAGCTTCTGAAATCTTTCTAAGAGAATTCCAAGAACTACTGGAGATTATTTCAATGAATGAGTCAAAGTTTTTAATTGCGGGTGATTTTAATATTCATTTTGATAACAAACAAGATATTTTAACGACAAAGTTTAACAACCTTTTATTAGATTTTAACTTAAAGCAATATGTCACTTTGTCAACACAAAGGCACGGGCACACTATTGACTTTGTCATTGCACCTGCCGGGGAAATGGATATTTCCAATATGGAATCCAAAGATATTTTTATAAGTGATCATACATTAATTTCTTTTAATTTAAGGATGGCAACTGAGATTAAAACTAACGAAACCAAACAATTTCGAGATTTTAAAGCAATAAATGAAAACGATTTTAATGAAGAATTAAAGGAAATTATTCGTGGAATACACATTGGTACAAGTCTTCAAAATGTCGTAGATATTTACAATACCCGGTTAAACTCTTTGGTTGAGAAGCATGCTCCTGTGAAAGAAAAAGTCATGAAAATTAATAAAAATGCACCTTGGTTTGATGCAGAATACAAACAATTGAGAGCTAAGAAGAGAAAAGCGGAAAAACAGTTTAGGAAAAGCAATGCAAATGAGGATAAGGAAAAGTACAAACAACTTCGGTTAGAATGCAGTAAAATAGCAAAAATGAAAAAGAAGGAATTTTATGTGAATAAAATCAATTTATCAACAAACAAGTTAAAAACGTTGTTTGAATTAACAAACCAACTATTGGGTAATACAGAAAAAGTTATTTTACCGTCGGAGGGTACAGACACTGAAATTGCTGAGAGTTTTAGAAAACACTTTGAAGAAAAAATTTACAAAATAAGAAAGACAATAGGGACACACAAAAAAGATATGGATTTCGGAGTTCCATCCACAATTGGATTTAATCGATTAAAGAAGTTTCCACCAACGTCTATTGAAGAACTTTCACAAATTATAAAAGAACATAAAATTTCAACTTCGCCAGATGATCCATTTAATGGCACATTATTGTGTAAGAATCTTGATACCTTTTCGCCTTTATGGGTGGACATCGTAAACTTGTCTCTTGAAACTGGATCCATGATTGTCTCAAGTCGGCAATAGTTCTACCAATGCTAAAAGACATCAATAAGAAAAAAGATCCAGAAAACTACAAGAATTACCGTCCTGTATCCAACCTTGTTTTTGTAAGTAAATCAATTGAGAGATGTGTAGCTAGGAGACTTACTTGTCACATAAAAGCGAATGATTTAGAATCGAAGTACCAATTTGGGTATAAGCAAGATCATTCTACAGAACTCTTATTATTAAACATGACTGATGACATCTTGAGAACGTTCGAAAAGAAATCAGCAACTGTTTTGCTACTTCTTGATCTTAGCGCAGCATTTGATACTGTTGACCATGCAAAGCTCTTGGATATTCTTCGTAGTAAAATTGGGATAGAAGGTCAGGCATATTGTTGGCTTAAATCATTTATTGAGAATAGAGAACAAAAAGTTATGGTTCGTGGTTCTACTTCCAGATCTACGTCATTAAAATACGGTGTTCCACAAGGGTCAGTTCTTGGACCATTATTATTTAACATTTACATACAGTCATTTTATTCAACAGTTCATTGTCACTCCTTTGCTGTTTTTGGGTTTGCAGACGATCATCAGCTTTATAGACCCTGTCACCCTATCTTTCAGACAAAGGTACTCACTTCAGATGTACCAGAATGTCTGAATTTAGTAGAGCAGTGGATGACATCATATTTTTTAATGCTCAATAAAACAAAAACAAAGATATTGGTTTTGGCTCCACCTGCTTTAAAGTCGCAAATTAAAATACATGGAGTAAACTTTGATGATAAATGCATACGATTTGTTGAGGAGGCTAAAAATTTGGGAGTCTGGATTGATACGGAACTAAACTTTGAAACACATATTAAGAAGATAGTATCAGAATGCAACTTTATTTTAAGAAATATTGCAAAAATTAAATTCTTTTTACCCATGGACTGTATAAATACTTTAATTTCATCTCTTGTTTCCTCGAAATTAGACTACTGCAACTCTCTTTCTTAAATATTACAAATAACAACTTGCCATGATGCAGTGGGTACAAAATGCAGCAGTACGCCTTATTTTTAACAAACAAAAATTTGACCGTGCCTCATCTCACCACTATTCTACCAGCTGCATTGGTTAAAGATTAAGGAGAGGATTGTATTTAAAGTTTGTCTCATCATTCATAAATGCATCTGGGATGTAGCTCCTGTAGTCCTAAAAGAAAAAATTTGTATTACTAACGAAAGGACAATGTCACTGTTTGTACCAAAACACAGAACAAATATGGGGATAAAGCATTTTCTAATGCAGCTCCCGTAATTTGGAACAAGCTCCCAATATCAATAAAAAAGGAATCCGATCGCAATCAATTTAAGAGACAATTAAAAACCTTCTTAATGACAACAAATTTAACTGACTTTTATTCAAACTGAATGTTTTAAATAGTCCACTGTTGAGCAAGCAGTCAAATGACTGCAGAAACAGTGAGTAAGCCATTATTATTATTATTATTATTATTTTACTTCGTTTCAGCTGTAACAACGTGGATTCATGCGCAATTAGTGTTTAGCATTGTTAATATTAATTAAAAAAAGCAAATGCATGTAAATTTTAGTTAGTTTCAGCTGTAACAACATGGATTCATGTGCAATAAGTGTGCAGTAATGTCAATGTCACTGAAAACAAACAAATGCATGTGTAATTTACTTAGTTTCAGCTGCAATCACGTGGATTGATGTGAAATTAGTGTGCAGTAATGTTAAGATAACTGAAAACAAGTAAATGCATATGTATTTTACTTAGTTTCAACTGTAAAAACGTAGATTCAGGTGCAATTAGTGTGCAGTAATGTTAATCTCACGGAAAACATGCAAATGCATGTCGTTCTTAGTTAGTTTCAGCTGTAATAACGTGGATTCATGTGCAATTAGTGTGCAGTGATGTTAATATCACTGCAAAACAAACAAATGCATGTGTAATTTAGTTAGTTTCAGCTCAAATAAACGTGGAATCATGTGCAAATAGTGTGCAATAATGTTAATATCACTGAAAACAAGCAAATACATGTGTATTTTACTTAGCTTCAGCTGTAATAACGTGAAATCATGTGCAATTAGTGTGCAGTAATGTTATTATCACTGAAAACAAGCAAATGATGTGTATTTTACTTAGTTCCAAATGTGTTAACGTAGATTCATGCGTAAATAGTGTGCAGTAATGTTAAAATCACTGAAAAGAAGCAAATGCATGTGTGCTTTACTTAGTTTCCGCTGTAATAACGTGGATTCATGTGCAATTAGTGTGCAGTAGTGTTAATTCACTGAAAACAAGCAATGCATGTGTATTTTACTTAGTTTAGCTGTAATAACGTGGATTCATGTGCAATTAGTGTGCAGTAATGTTAATATCACTGCAAACAAACAAATGCATGTGTATTTTATTAGTTTCAGCTGTAATAACGTGGATTCATGTGCAATAGTGTGCAGTAATGTTAATGTCACTGAAAACAACAAATGCATGTGTATTTTACTTAGTTTCAGCTGTAATAACGTGGATTGATGTGCAATTATTGTTCAGCAGTGTTAGGATTACTTTAAACAAGTAAATGCATATGTATTTTACCTAGTTCAAGTGTAAAACGTAGATTCATGTACAATTAGTATGCAGTAATGTTAAATCACTGAAAACAAGCAAATCCATGTGTATTTTACTTAGCTTGAGCTGTAACAACGTGGATTCATGTGCAATTAGTGTGCAGTAATGTAATATCACTGAAAACAAGCAAATGCATGTGTATTATATTTAGTATTAGCTGTATTAACGTGGATTCATGTGCAATAAGTGTGCATAATGTTAATATCACTGCAAACAAACAAATGCATGTTTAATTTAATTAGTTTCAGCTGTAATAACGTTGATTCATGTCCAATTAGTGTACAGTAATGTTAATATCACTGAAAACAAGCCAATGCATGTGTATTTTACTTAGTTTGAGGTGTAAAACGTGGATTCATGTGCATTACTGTGCAGTAATGTTAATATCCTGAAAACATGCAAATGCATGTGTATTTACTTACTTTCAACTGTAATAAAGTGGACTCATGTGCCATTAGTGTGCGTAGTGTTAATATCACTGAAAACACGAAAATGCATGTGTAGTTTACTTAGTTTCAGCTGTAATAACGTGGATTCATGTGCAATTAGTGTGCAGTAATGTTAATATCACTGAAACAAGCAAATGCATGTGTATTTATTAGTTTCAGCTGTAATAACGTGGATTCATGTGCAATAGTGTGCAGTAATGTTAATATCACTGAAAACAAGCAATGCATGTGTATTTTATTTGTTTAGCTGTAATAACGTGGATTCATGTGCAATTAGTGTGCAGTAATGTTAATATCACTGAAAACAAGCAATGCATGTGTTTTATTTGTTTCAGCTGTAATAACGTGGATTCATGTGCAATTAGTGTGCAGTAATGTTAATATCACTGAAACAAGCAAATGCATGTGTATTTTATTAGTTTCAGCTGTAATAACGTGGATTCATGTGCAATAGTGTGCAGTAATGTTAATATCACTGAAAACAAGCAAATGCATGTGTATTTTACTTAGTTTCAGCTGTAATAACGTGGATTCATGTGCAATTAGTGTGCAGTATGTTAATATCACTGAAACAAGCAAATGCATGTGTATTTATTAGTTTCAGCTGTAATAACGTGATTCATGTGCAATTAGTGTGCAGTAATGTTAATATCACTGAAAACAAGCAATCATGTGTATTTACTTAGTTTCAGCTGTAATAACGTGGATTCATGTGCAATTAGTGTGCAGTAATGTTAATATCACTGAAAACAAGCAAATGCATGTGTATTTATTGTTTAGCTGTATACGTGGATTCATGTGCAATAGTGTGCAGTAATGTTAATATCACTAAACAAACAATGCATGTGTATTTATTAGTTTAGCTGTAATAACGTGGATTCATGTGCAATTAGTGTCAGTAATGTTAATATCACTGAAAACAAATGCATGTGTATTTACTTAGTTCACTGTAATTAACGTGGATTCATGTGCAATTAGTGTGCAGTATGTTAAATACTGAAAACAACAAATAGTGTATTTACTTAGTTTAACTGTAAACGTGGATTCATGTGCAATTATGTGTAGTAATGTTAATATCACTGAAACAAACAAATCCATGTGTATTTAATTAGTTTCAGCTGTAACAACATGGATTCATGTGCAATAGTGTGCAGTAACGTTAATGTCACTGAAAACAAACAAATGCATGTGTATTTTACTTAGTTTCAGCTGTAATAACGTGGATTGATGTGCAATTATTGTTCAGCAGTGTTAGGATTACTTTAAACAAGTAAATGCATATGTATTTTACCTAGTTCCAAGTGTAAAAACGTAGATTCATGTACAATTAGTATGCAGTAATGTTAGAATCACTGAAAACAAGCAATCCATGTGTATTTTACTTAGTTTGAACTGTAACAACGTGGATTCATGTGCAATTAGTGTGCAGTAATGATAATATCACTGAAAACAAGCAAATGCATGTGATTATATTTAGTATTAGCTGTTTAACGTGGATTCATGTGCAATAGTGTGCAGTAATGTTAATATCACTGCAAAAAACAAATGCATGTTTAATTTAATTAGTTTCAGCTGTAATAACGTTGATTCATGTCCAATTAGTGTACAGTAATGTTAATATCACTGAAAACAAGCCAATGCATGTGTATTTTACTTAGTTTGAGGTGTAAAACGTGGATTCATGTGCCATTACTGTGCAGTAATGTTAATATCCCTGAAACATGCAAATGCATGTGTATTTTACTTACTTTCACTGTAATAAGTGGACTCATGTGCCATTAGTGTGCAGTAGTGTTAATATCACTGAAACACGCAAATGCATGTGTAGTTTACTTAGTTTCAGCTGTAATAAAGTGGACTCATGTGCAATTAGTGTGCAGTAATGTTAATATCACTGCAAACAAACAATGCATGTGTAGTTTACTTAGTTTCAGCTGTAATAACGTGGATTCAGGTGCTATCAGTGTGCAGTATGTTAATATCACTGAAGACAAGCAGATGCATGTGTATTTTTTTGTTTCAGCTGTAACAACGTGGATTCATGTGCAACTAGTGTGCAGCAATGTTAATATCACTGAAAACAAGCTAATGCATGTGTGTTTTATTTGGTTTGAGCTGTAATAACGTAGATTCATGTGCAATTAGTGTGAAGTAATGTTATTATCACTGAAAACAAGCAGATGCATGTCTTTCTTAGTTTGTTTCAGCTATAATAACGTGGATTCATGTGCAATTATGTGCAGTAATGTTAATGTCACCGAAAACAAACAAATGCATGTGTATTTACTTAGTTTCAGCTGTAATAACGTTGATTGATGTGCAATATTGTTCAGCAGTGTTAGGATACTTTAAACAAGTAAATGCATAGTATTTTACCTAGTTCCAAGTGTAAAAACGTAGATTCGTGTACAATTAGTATGCAGTAATGTTAGAATCACTGAAAACAAGCAAATCCATGTGTATTTTACTTAGTTTGAGCTGTAACAACGTGGATTCATGTGCAATTTGTGTGCAGTAATGATAATATCAACTGAAAACAAGCAATGCATGTGTATTATACTTAGTATTAGCTGTATTAACTGGATTCTGTGCAATAAGTGTGCAGTAATGTTAATATCACTGCAAACAAACAAATGCATGTTTAATTTAATTAGTTTCAGCTGTAATAACGTTGATTCATGTCCAATTAGTTACAGTAATGTTAATATCACTGAAACAGCCAATGCATGTGTATTTACTGAGTTTGAGGTGTAAAAAGTGGATTCATGCGCCATTACGTGCAGTAATTGTAATATCCTGAAAACATGCAAATGCATGTTATTTTACTTACTTTCAACTGTAATAAAGTGGACTCATGTGCATAGTGTGCAGTAGTGTTAATATCACTGAAAACACGCCAATGCATTGTTAGTTTACTTAGTTTCAGCTGTAATAGAAAGTGGACTCATGTGGCAATTAGTGTGCAGTAGTGTTAATATACTGAACACAGCAATGCATGTGTATTTACTTAGTTTCAGCTGTAACAACGTGGATTCATGTGCAACTAGTGTGCAGCAATGTTAATATCATGAAAACAAGCTATGCATGTTTATTTTATTGGTTTGAGCTGTAATAACGTAGATTCATGTGCAATTTAGTGTGAAGTAATGTTATTATCACTGAAAACAGCAATGCATGTCTTTTCTTAGTTTGTTTCAGCTATAATAACGTGAATTCATAGTGCAATTAGTGTGCAGTATTGCTAATTTCACTGCAAACAAACAAATGCATGTGTATTTTACTTCGTTTTAGCTGTAACAACGTGGATTCATGTGCAATTAGGGTTTAACATTGTTAATATTATTAAACAGCACATGCATGTGTATTTTATTTAATTGCATCTGTAATAACGTGGATTCATGTGCAATTAGCGTGCATAGTTTAATATCACTGAAAACACGCAATGCCTGTCTTTCATACTTAGTTTAAGCTGTAATAACGTGGATTCATGTGCATTAATGTGTAGTAATGTAATATCACTGCAAACAAACAATCCATGTGTATTTTAATTAGTTTCAGCTGTAACAACATGGATTCATGTGCAATAAGTGTGCAGTAATGTTAATGTCACTGAAAACAAACAAATGCATATGTATTTTTACTTAGTTTCAGCTGTAATAACGTGGATTGATGTGCAATTATTGTTCAGCAGTGTTAGATTACTTTGAACAAGTAAATGCATATGTATTTTACCTAGTTCCAAGTGTAAAACGTAGATTCATGTGCAATTAGTATGCAGTAATGTTAGATCACTGAAACAAGCAAATCATGTGTTTTTTTACTTAGTTTGAGCTGTAACAACGTGATTCATGTGCAATTAGTGGGCAGTAATGATAATGTCACTGAAAACAAGCAAATGCATGTGTATTATATTTAGTATTAGCTGTATTAACGTGGATTCATGTGCAATAGTGTGCAGTAATGTTAATATCACTGCAAAAACAAATGCATGTTTAATTTAATTAGTTTCAGCTGTAATACGTTGATTCATGTCCAATTAGTGTACAGTATGTTAATATCACTGAAAACAAGCCAATGCATGTGTATATTTTGTTTCAGCTGTAAAACGTGGATTCATGTGCAACTAGTGTGCAGCAATGTTAATATCACTGAAACAAGCTATGCATGTGTATTTTTTTTGGTTTGAGCTGTAATAACGTAGATCATGTGCAATTAGTGGAAAAAATGTTATATCACTGAAACAAGGAGATGCATGTCTTTCGAGTTTGTTTCAGCTATATAACGTGGATTCATGTGCAATTAATGTGTAGTAATGTTAATATCACTGGAAAAAAGCAAATCCATGTGTATTTACTTGTTGAGCTGTAACAACGTGGATTCATGTGCAATAGTGTGCAGTAATATAATATCACTGAAAAAACAAATGCATGTGTATTATATTTAGTATTAGCTGTATTAACTGGATTCATGTGCAATAGTGGCAGTAATGTTAAGATCACTGCAACAAACAAATGCATCTATTTACTTAGATTCAGCTGTAATAACGTGGATTGATGTGCAATTATTGTCAGCAGTGTTAAGATTACTTTAAACAAGTAAATGCATATGTATTTTTACCTAGTTCCAAGTGTAAAAACGTAGATTCGGTGCAATTAGTATGCAGTAATGTTAGAATCACTGAAAACAAGCAAATCCATGTGTTTTTACTTAGTTTGAGCTGTAACAACGTGGATTCATGTGCAATTAGTGTGCAGTAATGATAATCACTGAAACAAGCAAATGCATGTGTATTTATATTTAGTATTAGCTGTATTAACGTGGATTCATGTGCAATAAGTGTGCAGTAATGTTAATATCACTGCAAACAAACAAATGCATGTGTATTTTACTTAGATTCAGCTGTAATAACGTGGATTGATGTGCAATTATTGTTCAGCAGTGTTAAGATTACTTTAAACAAGTAAATGCATATGTATTTTACCTAGTTCCAAATGTAAAAACGTAGATTCGGGTGCAATTAGTATGCAGTAATGTTAGAATCACTGAAAACAAGCAAATCCATGTGTATTTTACTTAGTTTGAGCTGTAACAACGTGGATTCATGTGCAATTAGTGTGCAGTAATGTTAATGTCACCGAAAACAAACAAATGCATGTGTATTTTACTTCGTTTTAGCTGTAACAACGTGGATTCATGTGCAATTAGGGTTTAACATTGTTCATATTAATTAAAACAAGCACATGCATGTGTATTTTATTTAATTGCATCTGTAATAACGTGGATTCATGTGCAATTAGCGTGCAATAGTGTTAATATCACTGAAAACACGCAAATGCCTGTCTTTCATACTTAGTTTAAGCTGTAATAACGTGGATTCATGTGCAATTAATGTGTAGTAATGTTAATATCACTGGAAACAAACAAATCCATGTGTATTTTAATTAGTTTCAGCTGTAACAACATGGATTCATGTGCAATAAGTGTGCAGTAACGTTAATGTCACTGAAAACAAACAAATGCATGTGTATTTTACTTAGTTTGAGCTGTAACAACGTGGATTCATGTGCAATTAGTGTGCAGTAATGATAATATCACTGAAAACAAGCAAATGCATGTGTATTATATTTAGTATTAGCTGTATTAACGTGGAATCATGTGCAATAAGTGTGCAGTAATGTTAATATCACTGCAAACAAACAAATGCATGTTTAATTTAATTAGTTTCAGCTGTAATAACGTTGATTCATGTCCAATTAGTGTACAGTAATGTTAATATCACTGAAAACAAGCCAATGCATGTCTTTCTTAGTTTGTTTCAGCTATAATAACGTGGATTCATGTGCAATTAATGTGTAGTAATGATAATATCACTGCAAACAAACAAATCCATGTGTATTTTAATTAGTTTCAGCTGTAACAACATGGATTCATGTGCAATAAGTGTGCAGTAATGTTAATGTCACTGAAAACAAACAAATGCATGTGTATTTTACTTAGTTTCAGCTGTAATAACGTGGATTGATGTGCAATTATTGTTCAGCAGTGTTAAGATTACTTTAAACAAGTAAATGCATATGTATTTTACCTAGTTCCAAGTGTAAAAACGTAGATTCATGTGCAATTAGTATGCAGTAATGTTAGAATCACTGAAAACAAGCAAATCCATGTGTATTTTACTTAGTTTGAGCTGTAACAACGTGGATTCATGTGCAATTAGTGTGCAGTAATGATAATATCACTGAAAACAAGCAAATGCATGTGTATTATATTTAGTATTAGCTGTATTAACGTGGATTCATGTGCAATAAGTGTGCAGTAATGTTAATATCACTGCAAACAAACAAATGCATGTTTAATTTAATTAGTTTCAGCTGTAATAACGTATTGATGTCCAATTAGTGTACAGTAATGTTAATATCACTGAAAACAAGCCAATGCATGTGTATTTTACTTAGTTTGAGGTGTAACAACGTGGATTCATGTGCCATTACTGTGCAACAATGTTAATATCCCTGAAAACATGCGAATGTATGTGTATTTTACTTACTTTCAACTGTAATAAAGTGGACTCATGTGCCATTAGTGTGCAGTAGTGTTAATATCACTGAAAACACGCAAATGCATGTGTAGTTTACTTAGTTTCAGCTGTAATAAAGTGGACTCATGTGCAATTAGTGTGCAGTAATGTTAATATCACTGCAAACAAACAAATGCATGTGTAGTTTACTTAGTTTCAGCTGTAATAACGTGGATTCAGGTGCTATCAGTGTGCAGTTATGTTAATATCACTGAAGACAAGCAGATGCATGTGTATTTTTTTTAGTTTCAGCTGTAACAACGTGGGTTCATGTGCAATTAGTGTGCAGCAATGTTAATATCACTGAAAACAAGCTAATGTATGTGTATTTTATTTGGTTTGAGCTGTAATAACGTAGATTCATGTGCAATTAGTGTGAAGTAATGTTATTATCACTGAAAACAAGCATTTGCATGTCTTTCTTAGTTTGTTTCAGCTATAATAATGTGGATTCATGTGCAATTAGTGTGCAGTAATGTTAATGTCACCGAAAACAAACAAATGCATGTGTATTTTACTTCGTTTTAGCTGTAACAACGTGGATTCATGTGCAATTAGGGTTTAACATTGTTAATATTAATTAAAACAAGCACATGCATGTGCATTTTATTTAATTGCATCTGTAATAACGTGGATTCATGTGCAATTAGCGTGCAGTAGTGTTAATATCACTGAAAACACGCAAATGCCTGTCTTTCATACTTAGTTTAAGCTGTAATAACGTGGATTCATGTGCAATTAATGTGTAGTAATGTTAATATCACTGGAAAACAAATCCATGTGTATTTGAATTAGTTTCAGCTGTAACAACATGGATTCATGTGCAATAAGTGTGCAGTAACTTTAATGTCACTGAAAACAAACAAATGCATGTGTATTTTACTTAGTTTCAGCTGTAATAACGTTGATTGATGTGCAATTATTGTTCAGCAGTGTTAGGATTACTTTAAACAAGTAAATGCATATGTATTTTACCTAGCTCAAGTGTAAAAACGTAGATTCATGTACAATTAGTATGCAGTAACGTTAGAATCACTGAAAACAAGCAAATCCATGTGTATTTTACTTAGTTTGAGCTGTAACAACGTGGATTCATGTGCAATTAGTGTGCAGTAATGATAATATCACTGAAAACAAGCAAATGCATGTGTATTATATTTTATTAGCTGTATTAACGTGGATTCATGTGCAATAAGTGTGCAGTAATGTTAATATCACTGCAAATAAACAAATGCATGTTTAATTTAATTAGTTTCAGCTGTAATAACGTTGATTCATGTCCAATTAGTGTACAGTAATGTTAATATCACTGAAAACAAGCCAATGCATGTGTATTTTACTTAGTTTGAGGTGTAAAAACGTGGATTCATGTGCCATTACTGTGCAGTAATGTTAATATCCCTGAAAACATGCAAATGCATGTGTATTTTACTTACTTTCAACTGTAATAAAGTGGACCCATGTGCCATTAGTGTGCAGTAGTGTTAATATCACTGAAAACACGCAAATGCATGTGTAGTTTACTTAGTTTCAGCTGTAATAACGTGGATTCATGTGCAATTAGCGTGCAGTAGTGTTAATATCACTGAAAACACGCAAATGCCTGTCTTTCATACTTAGTTTAAGCTGTAATAACGTGGATTCATGTGCAATTAATGTGTAGTAGTGTTAATATCACTGCAAACAAACAAATCCATGTGTATTTTAATTAGTTTCAGCTGTAACAACATGGATTCATGTGCAATAAGTGTGCAGTAATGTTAATGTCACTGAAAACAAACAATGCATGTGTATTTTACTTAGTTTCAGCTGTAATAACGTGGATTGATGTGCAATTATTGTTCAGCAGTGTTAAGATTACTTTAAACAAGTAAATGCATATGTATTTTACCTAGTTCCAAGTGTAAAACGTAGATTCATGTGTATGCAGTAATGTTAGAATCACTGAAAACAAGCAAATCCATGTGTATTTTACTTAGTTTGAGCTGTAACAACGTGGATTCATGTGCAATTATTGTGCAGTAATGATAATATCACTGAAAACAAGCAAATGCATGTGTATTATATTTAGTATTAGCTGTATTAACGTGGATTCATGTGCAATAAGTGTGCAGTAATGTTAATATCACTGCAAATAAACAAATGCATGCTTAATTTAATTAGTTTCAGCTGTAATAACGTTGATTCATGTCCAATTAGTGTCTACACTAATGTTAATATCACTGAAAACAAGCAAATGATGTGTATTTTACTTAGTTCCAACTGTGTTAACGTAGATTCATGCGTAAATAGTGTGCAGTAATGTTAAAATCACTGAAAAGAAGCAAATGCATGTGTGCTTTACTTAGTTTCCGCTGTAATAACGTGGATTCATGTGCAATTAGTGTGTAGTAATGTTAATGTCACCGAAAGCAAACAAATGCATGTGTATTTTACTTCGTTTTAGCTGTAACAACGTGGATTCGTGTGCAATTAATGTGTAGTAATGTTAATATCACTGCAAACAAACAAATCCATGTGTATTTTAATTAGTTTCAGCTGTAACAACATGGATCCATGTGCAATAAGTGTGCAGTAAACGTTAATGTCACTGAAAACAAACAAATGCATGTGTATTTTACTTAGTTTCAGCTGTAATAACGTGGATTGATGTGCAATTATTGTTCAGCAGTGTTAGGATTACTTTAAACAAGTAAATGCATATGTATTTTACCTAGTTCCAAGTGTAAAAACGTAGATTCATGTACAATTAGTATGCAGTAATGTTTAGAATCACTGAAAACAAGCAAATCCATGTGTATTAATACTTAGCTTGAGCTGTAACAACGTGGATTCATGTGCAATTAGTGTGCAGTAATGATAATATCACTGAAAACAAGCAAATGCATGTGTATTATATTTAGTATTAGCTGTATTAACGTGGATTCATGTGCAATAAGTGTGCAGTAATGTTAATATCACTGCAAACAAACAAATGCATGTTTAATTTAATTAGTTTCAGCTGTAATAACGTTGATTCATGTCCAATTAGTGTACAGTAATGTTAATATCACTGAAAACAAGCCAATGCATGTGTATTTTACTTAGTTTGAGGTGTAAAAACGTGGATTCATGTGCCATTACTGTGCAGTAATGTTAATATCCTGAAAACATGCAAATGCATGTGTATTTTACTTACTTTCAACTGTAATAAAGTGGACTCATGTGCCATTAGTGTGCGGTAGTGTTAATATCACTGAAAACACGAAAATGCATGTGTAGTTTACTTAGTTTCAGCTGTAATAAAGTGGACTCATGTGCAATTAGTGTGCAGTAATGTTAATATCACTGCAAACAAACAAATGCATGTGTAGTTTACTTAGTTTCAGCTGTAATAACGTGGATTCAGGTGCTATCAGTGTGCAGTTATGTTAATATCACTGAAGACAAGCAGATGCATGTGTATTTTTTTTGTTTCAGCTGTAACAACGGATTCATGTGCAACTAGTGTGCAGCAATGTTAATATCACTGAAAACAAGCTAATGCATGTGTATTATACTTGGTTTGAGCTGTAATAACGTGGATTCATGTGCAATTAGTTGAAGTAATGTTATTATCACTGAAAACAAAGCAGATGCATGTCTTTTTAGTTTTTCAGCTATAATAACGTGGATTCATGTGCAATTAATGTGCAGTAATGTTAATGTCACGAAAACAAACAAATGCATGTGTATTTTACTTAGTTTCAGCTGTAATAACGTGATTGATGTGCAATTAGTTCAGCAGTGTTAGTTTACTTTAAACAAGTAAATGCATATGTATTTTACCTAGTTCAAGTGTAAAAACGTAGATTCATGTACAATAGTATGCAGTAATGTTAGAATCATGAAAACAAGCAAATCATGAGTATTTTACTTAGTTGAGCTGTAACAACGTGGATTCATGTGCAATTGTGTGCAGTAATGATAATATCACTGAAAACAAGCAAATGCATGTGTATTATATTTAGTATTAGCTGTAATAACGTTGATTCATGTCCAATTAGTGTACAGTAATGTTAATATCACTGAAAACAAGCCAATGCATGTGTATTTACTTAGTTTGAGGTGTAAAAACGTGGATTCATGTGCCATTACTGTGCAGTAATGTTAATATCCCTGAAAACATGCAAATGCATGTGTATTTTACTTACTTTCAACTGTAATAAACGTGGATTCATGTGCATTAGTGTGCAGTAGTGTTAATATCACTGAAAACACGCAAATGCATGTGTAGTTTACTTAGTTTCAGCTGTAATAAAGTGGACTCATGTGCAATTAGTGTGCAGTAATGTTAATATCACTGAAACAAACAAATGCATGTGTAGTTTACTTCGTTTAGCTGTAACAACGTGGATTCGTGTGCAATTAATGTGTAGTAATGTTAATATCACTGGAAACAAACAAATCCATGTGTATTTGAATTAGTTTCAGCTGTAACAACATGGATTCATGTGCAATAGTGTGCAGTAACTTTAATGTCACTGAAAACAAACAAATGCATGTGTATTTTACTTAGTTTCAGCTGTAATAACGTTGATTGATGTGCAATTATTGTTCAGCAGTGTTAGGATTACTTTAAACAAGTAAATGCATATGTATTTTACCTAGTTCCAAGTGTAAAAACGTAGATTCTTGTACAATTAGTATGCAGTAATGTTAGAATCACTAAAAACAAGCAAATCCATGTGTATTTTACTTAGTTTGAGCTGTAACAACGTGGATTCATGTGCAATTAGTGTGCAGTAATGATAATATCACTGAAAACAAGCAAATGCATGTGTATTATATTTAGTATTAGCTGTATTAACGTGGATTCATGTGCAATAAGTGTGCAGTAATGTTAATATCACTGCAAATAAACAAATGCATGTTTAATTAATTAGTTTCAGCTGTAATAACGTTGATTCATGTCCAATTAGTGTACAGTAATGTTAATATCACTGAAAACAAGCCAATGCATGTGTATTTTACTTAGTTTGAGGTGTAAAAACGTGGATTCATGTGCCATTACTGTGCAGTAATGTTAATATCCCTGAAAACATGCAAATGCATGTGTATTTTACTTACTTTCAACTGTAATAAAGTGGACTCATGTGCATTAGTGTGCAGTAGTGTTAATATCACTGAAAACACGCAAATGCATGTGTAGTTTACTTAGTTTCAGCTGTAATAACGTGGATTCATGTGCAATTAGCGTGCAGTAGTGTTAATATCACTGAAAACACGCAAATGCCTGTCTTTCATACTTAGTTTAAGCTGTAATAACGTGGATTCATGTGCAATTAATGTAGTAATGTTAATATCACTGCAAACAAACAAATCCATGTGTATTTTAATTAGTTTCAGCTGTAACAACATGGATTCATGTGCAATAAGTGTACACTAATGTTAATGTCACTGAAAACAAACAAATGCATGTGTATTTTACTTAGTTTCAGCTGTAATAACGTGGATTGATGTGCAATTATTGTTCAGCAGTGTTAAGATTACTTTAAACAAGTAAATGCATATGTATTTTACCTAGTTCAAGTGTAAAAACGTAGATTCATGTGCAATTAGTATGCAGTAATGTTAGAATCACTGAAAACAAGCAAATCCATGTGTATTTTACTTAGTTTGAGCTGTAACAACGTGGATTCAAGTGCAATTAGTGTGCAGTAATGATAATATCACTGAAAACAAGCAAATGCATGTGTATTATATTTAGTATTAGCTGTATTAACGTGGATTCATGTGCAATAAGTGTGCAGTAATGTTAATATCACTGCAAACAAACAAATGCATGTTTAATTTAATTAGTTTCAGCTGTAATAACGTTGATTCATGTCCAATTAGTGTACACTAATGTTAATATCACTGAAAACAAGCAAATGATGTGTATTTTACTTAGTTCCAACTGTGTTAACGTAGATTCATGCGTAAATAGTGTGCAGTAATGTTAAAATCACTGAAAAGAAGCAAATGCATGTCTGCTTTACTTAGTTTCCGCTGTAATAACGTGGATTCATGTGCAATTAGTGTGCAGTAATGTTAATGTCACCGAAAGCAAACAAATGCATGTGTATTTTACTTCGTTTTAGCTGTAACAACGTGGATTCGTGTGCAATTAATGTGTAGTAATGTTAATATCACTGCAAACAAACAAATCTATGTGCATTTTAATTAGTTTCAGCTGTAACAACATGGATCCATGTGCAATAAGTGTGCAGTAACGGTAATGTCACTGAAAACAAACAAATGCATGTGTATTTTACTTAGTTTCAGCTGTAATAACGTGGATTGATGTGCAATTATTGTTCAGCAGTGTTAGGATTACTTTAAACAAGTAAATGCATGTGTATTTTACCTAGTTCCAAGTGTAAAAACGTAGATTCATGTACAATTAGTATGCAGTAATGTTAGAATCACTGAAAACAAGCAAATCCATGTGTATTATACTTAGCTTGAGCTGTAACAACGTGGATTCATGTGCAATTAGTGTGCAGTAATGATAATATCACTGAAAACAAGCAAATGCATGTGTATTATATTTAGTATTAGCTGTATTAACGTGGATTCATGTGCAATAAGTGTGCAGTAATGTTAATATCACTGCAAACAAACAAATGCATGTTTAATTTAATTAGTTTCAGCTGTAATAACGTTGATTCATGTCCAATTAGTGTACAGTAATGTTAATATCACTGAAAACAAGCCAATGCATGTGTATTTTACTTAGTTTGAGGTGTAAAAACGTGGATTCATGTGCCATTACTGTGCAGTAGTGTTAATATCCTGAAAACATGCAAATGCATGTGTATTTTACTTACTTTCAACTGTAATAAGTGGACTCATGTGCCATTAGTGTGCGGTAGTGTTAATATCACTGAAAACACGAAAATGCATGTGTAGTTTACTTAGTTTCAGCTGTAATAAAGTGGACTCATGTGCAATTAGTGTGCAGTAATGTTAATATCACTGCAAACAAACAAATGCATGTGTAGTTTACTTAGTTTCAGCTTAATAACGTGGATTCAGGTGCTATCAGTGTGCAGTTATGTTAATATCACTGAAGACAAGCAGATGCATGTGTATTTTTTTTGTTTCAGCTGTAACAACGTGGATTCATGTGCAACTAGTGTGCAGCAATGTTAATATCACTGAAAACAAGCTAATGCATGTGTATTATATTGGTTTGAGCTGTAATAACGTAGATTCATGTGCAATTAGTGTGAAGTAATGTTATTATCACTGAAAACAAGCAGATGCATGTCTTTCTTAGTTTGTTTCAGCTATAATAACGTGGATTCATGTGCAATTAATGTGCAGTAATGTTAATGTCACCGAAAACAAACAAATGCATGTGTATTTTACTTAGTTTCAGCTGTAATAACGTTGATTGATGTGCAATTATTGTTCAGCAGTGTTAGGTTTACTTTAAACAAGTAAATGCATATGTATTTTACCTAGTTCCAAGTGTAAAAACGTAGATTCATGTACAATTAGTATGCAGTAATGTTAGAATCAATGAAAACAAGCAAATCCATGTGTATTTTACTTAGTTTGAGCTGTAACAACGTGGATTCATGTGCAATTTGTGTGCAGTAATGATAATATCACTGAAAACAAGCAAATGCATGTGTATTATATTTTAGTTTAGCTGTAATAACGTGATTCATGTGCAATTAGTGTACAGTAATGTTAATATCACTGAAAACAAGCAATGCATGTGTATTTTACTTAGTTTGAGTGTAAAAACGTGGATTCATGTGCCATTACTGTGCAGTAATGTTAATATCCTGAAAACATGCAAATGCATGTGTATTTTACTTACTTTCAACTGTAATAAAGTGGACTCATGTGCCATTAGTGTGCAGTAGTGTTAATATCACTGAAAACACGCAAATGCATGTGTAGTTTACTTAGTTTCAGCTGTAATAAAGTGGACTCATGTGCAATTAGTGTGCAGTAATGTTAATATCACTGCAAACAAACAAATGCATGTGTAGTTTACTTATTTTCAGCTGTAAAACGTGGATTCAGGTGTAAGTGTGCAGTTATGTTAATATCATGAAGACAAGCAGATGCATGTGTATTTTTATAGTTTCAGCTGTAACAACGTGGATTCATGTGCAACTAGTGTGCAGCAATGTTAATATCACTGAAAACAAGCTAATGCATGTGTATTTTATTTGGTTTGAGCTGTAATAACGTAGATTCATGTGCAATTAGTGTGAAGTAATGTTATTATCACTGAAAACAAGCAGATGCATGTCTTTCTTAGTTTGTTTCAGCTATAATAACGTGGATTCATGTGCAATTAGTGTGCAGTATTGCTAATTTCACTGCAAACAAACAAATGCATGTGTATTTTACTTCGTTTTAGCTGTAACAACGTGGATTCATGTGCAATTAGGGTTTAACATTGTTAATATTAATTAAAACAAGCACATGCATGTGTATTTTATTTAATTGCATCTGTAATAACGTGGATTCATGTGCAATTAGCGTGCAGTAGTCTTAATATCACTGAAAACACGCAAATGCTGTCTTTCATACTTAGTTTAAGCTGTAATAACGTGGATTCATGTGCAATTAATGTGTAGTAATGTTAATATCACTGCAAACAAACAAATCCATGTGTATTTTAATTAGTTTCAGCTGTAACAACATGGATTCATGTGCAATAAGTGTGCAGTAATGTTAATGTCACTGAAAACAAACAAATGCATATGTATTTTACTTAGTTTCAGCTGTAATAACGTGGATTGATGTGCAATTAGTTCAGCAGTGTTAAGATTACTTTAAACAAGTAAATGCATATGTATTTTACCTAGTTCCAAGTGTAAAACGTAGATTCATGTGCAATTAGTATGCAGTAATGTTAGAATCACTGAAAAAAGCAAATCCATGTGTTTTTTACTTAGTTTGAGCTGTAACAACGTGGATTCATGTGCAATTAGTGTGCAGTAATGATAATATCACTGAAAACAAGCAAATGCATGTGTATTATATTTAGTATTAGCTGTATTAACGTGGATTCATGTGCAATAGTGTGCAGTAATGTTAATATCACTGAAACAACAAATGCATGTTAATTTAATTAGTTTCAGCTGTAATAACGTTGATTCATGTCCAATTAGTGTACAGTAATGTTAATATCACTGAAAACAAACCAATGCATGTATTTTTTTTTGTTTCAGCTGTAACAACGTGGATTCATGTGCAACTAGTGTGCAGTAATGTTAATATCACTGAAAACAAGCTAATGCACGTGTTTTTTTTGTTTGAGCTGTAATAACGTGGATTCATGTGCAATTAGTGTGAAATGTTAATATCACTGAAAACAAGCAATGCATGTTTTCTTAGTTTGTTTCAGCTATAATAACGTGGATTCATGTGCAATTATGTGTAGTAATGTTAATATCACTGAAACAAACAAATCCATGTGTATTTTATTAGTTTCAGCTGTAACAACATGGATTCATGTGCAATAGTGTGCAGTAATGTTAATGTCACTGAAAACAACAAATGCATGTGTATTTTACTTAGTTTCAGCTGTAATAACGTGGATTGATGTGCAATTATTGTTCAGCAGTGTTAAGATACTTTAAACAAGTAAATGCATATGTATTTTACCTAGTTCAAGTGTAAAACGTGGATTCATGCAATTAGTATGCAGTAATGTTAGAATCACTGAAAACAAGCAAATCCATGTGTATTTTACTTAGTTTGAGCTGTAACAACGTGGATTCATGTGCAATTAGTGTGCAGTAATGTTAATATCACTGAAAACAAGCAAATGCATGTGTATTATATTTAGTTTAGCTGTAATTAACGTGGATTCATGTGCAATAAGTGTGCAGTAATGTTAATATCACTGAAACAAACAAATGCATGTTTATTTAATTAGTTTCAGCTGTAATAACGTGGATTCATGTGCAATAGTGTGCAGTATGTTAATATCACTGAAACAAGCAATGCATGTGTATTTTACTTAGTTTCAGCTGTAATAACGTGGATTCATGTGCTATCAGTGTGCAGTTATGTTAATATCACTGAAACAAGCAGATGCATGTGTATTTTTTTAGCTTCAGCTGTAACAACGTGGTTCATGTGCAATTAGTGTGCAGCAATGTTAATATCACTGAAAACAAGCTAATGTATGTGTATTTTATTTGGTTTGAGCTGTAATAACGTAGATTTATGTGCAATTAGTGTGAAGTAATGTTATTATCACTGAAAACAAGCATTTGCATGTCTTTCTTAGTTTGTTTCAGCTATAATAACGTGGATTCATGTGCAATTAGTGTGCAGTAATGTTAATGTCACGAAAACAAACAAATGCATGTGTATTTTACTTCGTTTTAGCTGTAACAACGTGGATTCATGTGCAATTAGGGTTTAACATTGTTAATATTAATTAAAACAAGCACATGCATGTGTATTTTATTTAATTGCATCTGTAATAACGTGGATTCATGTGCAATTAGCGTGCAGTATGTTAATATCACTGAAAACACGCAAATGCCTGTCTTTCATACTTAGTTTAAGCTGTAATAACGTGGATTCATGTGCAATTAATGTGTAGTAATGTTAATATCACTGGAAACAAACAAATCCATGTGTATTTTACTTAGTTTCAGCTGTAATAACGTGGATGATGATGTGCAATTAGTTGCAGTGTTAAGTACTTTAAACAAGTAAATGCATATGTATTTTACTAGTTTCAAGTGTAAAACGTAGATTCGAGTGCAATTAGTATGCAGTAATGTTGGAATCACTGAAAACAAGCAAATCCATGTGTATTTTACTTAGTTTGAGCTGTAACAACGTGGATTCATGTGCAATTAGTGTGCAGTAATGTTAATATCCCTGAAAACATGCGAATGCATGTGTATTTTACTTACTTTCAACTGTAATAAAGTGGACTCATGTGCCATTAGTGTGCAGTAGTGTTAATATCACTGAAAACACGCAAATGCATGTGTAGTTTACTTAGTTTCAGCTGTAATAAAGTGGACTCATGTGCAATTAGTGTGCAGTAATGTTAATATCACTGCAAACAAACAAATGCATGTGTAGTTTACTTAGTTTCAGCTGTAATAACGTGGATTCAGGTGCTATCAGTGTGCAGTTATGTTAATATCACTGAAGACAAGCAGATGCATGTGTATTTTTTTTAGTTTCAGCTGTAACAACGTGGGTTCATGTGCAATTAGTGTGCAGCAATGTTAATATCACTGAAAACAAGCTAATGTATGTGTATTTTATTTGGTTTGAGCTGTAATAACGTAGATTCATGTGCAATTAGTGTGAAGTAATGTTATTATCACTGAAAACAAGCATTTGCATGTCTTTCTTAGTTTGTTTCAGCTATAATAACGTGGATTCATGTGCAATTAGTGTGCAGTAATGTTAATGTCACCGAAAACAAACAAATGCATGTGTATTTTACTTCGTTTTAGCTGTAACAACGTGGATTCATGTGCAATTAGGGTTTAACATTGTTAATATTAATTAAAACAAGCACATGCATGTGTATTTTATTTAATTGCATCTGTAATAACGTGGATTCATGTGCAATTAGCGTGCAGTAGTGTTAATATCACTGAAAACACGAAAATGCCTGTCTTTCATACTTAGTTTAAGCTGTAATAACGTGGATTCATGTGCAATTAATGTGTAGTAATGTTAATATCACTGGAAACAAACAAATCCATGTGTATTTGAATTAGTTTCAGCTGTAACAACATGGATTCATGTGCAATAAGTGTGCAGTAACTTTAATGTCACTGAAAACAAACAAATGCATGTGTATTTTACTTAGTTTCAGCTGTAATAACGTTGATTGATGTGCAATTATTGTTCAGCAGTGTTAGGATTACTTTAAACAAGTAAATGCATATGTATTTTACCTAGTTCCAAGTGTAAAAACGTAGATTCATGTACAATTAGTATGCAGTAATGTTAGAATCACTGAAAACAAGCAAATCCATGTGTATTTTACTTAGTTTGAGCTGTAACAACGTGGATTCATGTGCAATTAGTGTGCAGTAATGATAATATCACTGAAAACAAGCAAATGCATGTGTATTATATTTAGTATTAGCTGTATTAACGTGGATTCATGTGCAATAAGTGTGCAGTAATGTTAATATCACTGCAAATAAACAAATGCATGTTTAATTTAATTAGTTTCAGCTGTAATAACGTTGATTCATGTCCAATTAGTGTACAGTAATGTTAATATCACTGAAAAAAAGCCAATGCATGTGTATTTTACTTAGTTTGAGGTGTAAAACGTGGATTCATGTGCCATTACTGTGCAGTAATGTTAATATCCCTGAAAACATGCAAATGCATGTGTATTTTACTTACTTTCAACTGTAATAAAGTGGACTCATGTGCCATTAGTGTGCAGTAGTGTTAATATCACTGAAAACACGCAAATGCATGTGTAGTTTACTTAGTTTCAGCTGTAATAACGTGGATTCATGTGCAATTAGCGTGCAGTAGTGTTAATATCACTGAAAACACGCAAATGCCTGTCTTTCATACTTAGTTTAAGCTGTAATAACGTGGATTCATGTGCAATTAATGTGTAGTAATGTTAATATCACTGCAAACAAACAAATCCATGTGTATTTTAATTAGTTTCAGCTGTAACAACATGGATTCATGTGCAATAAGTGTGCAGTAATGTTAATGTCACTGAAAACAAACAAATGCATGTGTATTTTACTTAGTTTCAGCTGTAATAACGTGGATTGATGTGCAATTATTGTTCAGCAGTGTTAAGATTACTTTAAACAAGTAAATGCATATGTATTTTACCTAGTTCCAAGTGTAAAAACGTAGATTCATGTGCAATTAGTATGCAGTAATGTTAGAATCACTGAAAACAAGCAAATCCATGTGTATTTTACTTAGTTTGAGCTGTAACAACGTGGATTCATGTGCAATTGGTGTGCAGTAATGATAATATCACTGAAAACAAGCAAATGCATGTGTATTATATTTAGTATTAGCTGTATTAACGTGGATTCATGTGCAATAAGTGTGCAGTAATGTTAATATCACTGCAAACAAACAAATGCATGTTAATTTAATTAGTTTCAGCTGTAATAACGTTGATTCATGTCCAATTAGTGTACACTAATGTTAATATCACTGAAAACAAGCAAATGATGTGTATTTTACTTAGTTCCAACTGTGTTAACGTAGATTCATGCGTAAATAGTGTGCAGTAATGTTAAAATCACTGAAAAGAAGCAAATGCATGTGTGCTTTACTTATTTCCGCTGTAATAACGTGGATTCATGTGCAATTAGTGTGCAGTAATGTTAATGTCACCGAAAGCAAACAAATGCATGTGTATTTTACTTCGTTTTAGCTGTAACAACGTGGATTCATGTGCAATTAATGTGTAGTAATGTTAATATCACTGCAAACAAACAAATCCATGTGTATTTTAATTAGTTTCAGCTGTAACAACATGGATCCATGTGCAATAAGTGTGCAGTAACGTTAATGTCACTGAAAACAAACAAATGCATGTGTATTTTACTTAGTTTCAGCTGTAATAACGTGGAT
>RQOL01000366.1:60007-82712 GCA_013076295.1 Sanderia malayensis
TATCACTGCAAAACAAATGCATGTGTAATTTAGTTAGTTCAGCTCTAATAACGTGGAATCGTGTGCAATTAGTGTGCAGTAAAGTTAATATCACTGAAAACAAGCAAATGCATGTGTATTTTACTTAGCTTCAGCTGTAATAACGTGGAATCATGTGCAATTAGTGTGCAGGAATTTTAATCTCACGGAAACAAGCAAATTGTGTTCTTAGTTAGTTTCAGCTGTAATTACGTGGATTCATGTGCAATTAGGTGCAGTAATGTTTATCACTGCAAACAAACAAATGCATGTGTATTTTAGTTAGTTTCAGCTCTAATAACGTGGAATCGTGTGCAATTAGTGTGCAGTAACGTTAATATCACTGAAAACAAGCAAATGCATGTGTATTTTACTTAGCTTCAGCTGTAATAACGTGGAATGTGCAATTAGTGTGCAGTAATGTTAATATCACTGAAAACAAGCAAATGCATGTGTATTTTACTTAGTTCCAACTGTAATAATGTAGATTCATGTTCATAGTGTGCAGTAATGTTAAAACTGAAACGAAGCAAATTCATGCAAGTTTTACTTAGTTTCAGCGGTAATAACGTGGATTCTTGTGCAATGAGTGTGCAGTAATGTTAATATCACTGCAAACAAACAAATGCATCTTTAATTTAGTTAGTTTCAGCTGTAATAACGTTGATTCATGTCCAATTAGTGTGCAGTAATGTTAATATCACTGAAAACAAGCAAATGCATGTGGATTAAGTTTGAGGTGTATAAATGGATTCATGTGCCATTACTGTGCAGTAATGTGAATATCACTGAAAACATGCATGTGTATTTTACTTACTTTCAACTGTAATAAAGTGGACTCATGTGCCATTAGTGTGCAGTAGTTTAATATCACTGAAAAAACGCAAATGCATGTGTAGTTTACTTAGTTTCAGCTGTAATAAAGTGGATTCAGGTGCTATCAGAGTTATGTTAATATCACTGAAGACAAGCAGATGCATGTGTATTTTTTTTAGTTTCAGCTGTAACAACGTGGATTCATGTGCAATTAGTGTGCAGCAATGTTAATATCACTGCAAATAAGCAAATGCATGTGTATTTCATTAAATTTCAGCTGTAATAACGTGGAATCATGTGCAATAGGTGTGCAGTAATGTTAATATCATTGCAAACAAACAAATACATATTTAATTTAGTTATTTTTAGCTGTAGTAACGTAGATTCATGTGCAGATAGTGTGCAGAAATGTTAAAATCACTGAAAAGAAGCAAATGCATGTTTGTTTTACTTAGTTTCAGCTGTAATAACGTGGATTCATGTGCAATAAGTGTGCAGTAATGTTAATATCAAAAAAACAAATGCATGTATTAATGTATCATTTTGTTAGATTATGTAATACTGCAAAAAGCAAATGCATGTGTATTTTATTCGGTTTCAGCTGTAATAACGTGGATTCATGTGCAATAAGTGTGCAGTAATGTTAATATCACTGCAAACAAATGCATGTTTAATTTAATTAGTTCCAGCTGTAATAACGTTGATTCATGTCCAATTAGTGTACAGTAATGTTAATATCACCGAAAAAAACAAATGCATGTGTATTTTACTTCGTTTTAGCTGTAACAACGTGGATTCATGTGCAATTAGGGTTTATTGTTAATATTAAACAAGCACATGCATGTGTATTTTATTTAATTGCATCTATAATAACGTGGATTCATGTGCAATTAGCGTGCAGTAGTGTTAATATCACTGAAAACACGCAAATGCCTGTCTTTCATAGTTAGTTTAAGCTGTAATAACGTGGATTCATGTGCAATTAACGTGTAGTAATGTTAATATCACTGCAAACAAACAAATCCATGTGTATTTTAATTAGTTTCAGCTGTAACAACATGGATTCATGTGCAATAAGTGTGCAGTAATGTTAATGTCCCTGAAAACAAACAAATGCATGTGTATTTTAATTAGTTTCAGCTGTAACAAAGTGGACTCATGTGCCATTAGTGTGCAGTAGTGTTAATATCACTGAAAACACGGAAATGCATGTGTAGTTTACTTAGTTTCAGCTGTAATAACGTGGATTCATGTGCAATTAGTGTGCAGTAATGTTAATATCACTGCAAACAAACAAATGCATGTGTATTTTAGTTAGTTTCAGCTCGAATAACGTGGAATCGTGTGCAATTAGGGTGCAGTAAAGTTAATATCACTGAAAACAAGCATGTGTATTTTACTTAGTTTCAACTGTAAAAACGTAGATTCAGGTGCAATTAGTGTGCAGTAATGTTAATCTCACGGAAAACAAGCAAATGCATGTCGTTCTTAGTTAGTTTCAACTGTAATGTGGATTCAATTAGTGTGCAGTGATGTTAATATCACTGCAAACAAACAAATGCATGTGTAATTTAGTTAGTTTCAGCTGTAATAACGTGGATTCATGTGCAATTAGTGTGCAGTGATGTTAATATCACTGCAAACAAACAAATGCATGTGTAATTTAGTTTTTTTCAGCTCTAATAACGTGGAATCGTGTGCAATTATTGTGCAGTAATGTTAATATCACTGCAAAAAAGCAAATGCATGTGTATTTTATTCGGTTTCAGCTGTAATAACGTGGATTCATTTGCAATTAGTGTGCAGTATTGTTAATATCATTGCAAACAAACAAATGCATGCGTAATTTACTAAGTTTCAGCTGTAATAACGTGGATTCATGTGCAATTAGTGTGCAGTAATGTTAATCTCACTGAAGACAAGCTAATGCATGTGTATTTTATTTGGTTTGAGCTGTAATAACGTAGATTCATGTGCAATTAGTGTGCAGTAATGATAATATCACTGAAAACAAGCAAATGCATGTGTATTTTATTTAGTATTAGCTGTATTAACGTGGATTCATGTGCAATAAGTGTGCAGTAATGTTAATATCACTGCAAACAAACAAATGCATGTTTAATTTAATTAGTTCCAGCTGTAATAACGTTGATTCATGTCCAATTAGTGTACAGTAATGTTAATATCACCGAAAAAAACAAATGCATGTGTATTTTACTTCGTTTTAGCTGTAACAACGTGGATTCATGTGCAATTAGGGTTTAACATTGTTAATATTAATTAAAACAAGCACATGCATGTGTATTTTATTTAGTATTAGCTGTATTAACGTGGATTCATGTGCAATAAGTGTGCAGTAATGTTAATATCACTGCAAACAAACAAATGCATGTTTAATTTAATTAGTTCCAGCTCGAATAACGTGGAATCGTGTGCAATTAGGGTGCAGTAAAGTTAATATCACTGAAAACAAGCAAATGCATGTGTATTTTACTTAGTTTCAACTGTAAAAACGTAGATTCAGGTGCAATTAGTGTGCAGTAATGTTAATCTCACGGAAAACAAGCAAATGCATGTCGTTCTTAGTTAGTTTCAACTGTAATAACGTGGATTCATGTGCAATTAGTGTGCAGTGATGTTAATATCACTGCAAACAAACAAATGCATGTGTAATTTAGTTAGTTTCAGCTGTAATAACGCGGATTCATGTGCAATTAGTGTGCAGTGATGTTAATATCACTGCAAACAAACAAATGCATGTGTATTTTAGTTAGTTTCAGCTCTAATAACGTGGAATCGTGTGCAATTAGTGTGCAGTAACGTTAATATCACTGAAAACAAGCAAATGCATGTGTATTTTACTTAGCTTCAGCTGTAATAACGTGGAATCATGTGCAATTAGTGTGCAGTAATGTTAATATCACTGAAAACAAGCAAATGCATGTGTATTTTACTTAGTTCCAACTGTAATAACGTAGATTCATGTTCAAATAGTGTGCAGTAATGTTAAAATCACTGAAACGAAGCAAATTCATGCAAGTTTTACTTAGTTTCAGCGGTAATAACGTGGATTCTTGTGCAATGAGTGTGCAGTAATGTTAATATCACTGCAAACAAACAAATGCATGTTTAATTTAGTTAGTTTCAGCTGTAATAACGTTGATTCATGTCCAATTAGTGTGCAGTAATGTTAATATCACTGAAAACAAGCAAATGCATGTGTATTTCACTTAGTTTGAGGTGTAACAACGTGGATTCATGTGCCATTACTGTGCAGTAATGTGAATATCACTGAAAACATGCAAATGCATGTGTATTTTACTTACTTTCAACTGTAATAAAGTGGACTCATGTGCCATTAGTGTGCAGTAGTGTTAATATCACTGAAAACACGCAAATGCATGTGTAGTTTACTAAGTTTCAGCTGTAATAAAGTGGATTCAGGTGCTATCAGTGTGCAGTTATGTTAATATCACTGAAGACAAGCAGATGCATGTGTATTTTTTTTAGTTTCAGCTGTAACAACGTGGATTCATGTGCAATTAGTGTGCAGCAATGTTAATATCACTGCAAATAAGCAAATGCATGTCTATTTCATTAAATTTCAGCTGTAATAACGTGGAATCATGTGCAATAGGTGTGCAGTAATGTTATTATCATTGCAAACAAACAAATACATATTTAATTTAGTTATTTTTAGCTGTAGTAACGTAGATTCATGTGCAGATAGTGTGCAGAATGTTAAAATCACTGAAAAGAAGCAAATGCATGTTTGTTTTACTTAGTTTCAGCTGTAATAATGTGGATTCATGTGCAATAAGTGTGCAGTAATGTTAATATCACTGCAAACAAACAAATGCATGTTTAATTTAGTTATTTTCAGCTGTAGCAACGTGGATTCATGTACAATTATTGTGCAGTAATGTTAATATCACTGCAAAAAAGCAAATGCATGCGTATTTTATTCGGTTTCAGCTGTAATAACGTGGATTCATTTGCAATTAGTGTGCAGTATTGTTAATATCATTGCAAACAAACAAATGCATGCGTAATTTACTTAGTTTCAGCTGTAATAACGTGGATTCATGTGCAATTAGTGTGCAGTAATGTTAATCTCACTGAAGACAAGCTAATGCATGTGTATTTTATTTGGTTTGAGCTGTAATAACGTAGATTCATGTGCAATTAGTGTGCAGTAATGATAATATCACTGAAAACAAGCAAATGTGTATTTTATTTAGTATTAGCTGTATTAACGTGGATTCATGTGCAATAAGTGTGCAGTAATGTTAATATCACTGCAAACAAACAAATGCATGTTTAATTTAATTAGTTCCAGCTGTAATAACGTTGATTCATGTCCAATTAGTGTACAGTAATGTTAATATCACCGAAAACAAACAAATGCATGTGTATTTTACTTCGTTTTAGCTGTAACAACGTGGATTCATGTGCAATTAGGGTTTAACATTGTTAATATTAATTAAAAAAGCACATGCATGTGTATTTTATTTAATTGCATCTATAATAACGTGGATTCATGTGCAATTAGCGTGCAGTAGTGTTAATATCACTGAAAAACGCAAATGCCTGTCTTTCATAGTTAGTTTAAGCTGTAATAACGTGGATTCATGTGCAATTAATGTGTAGTAATGTTAATATCACTGCAAACAAACAAATCCATGTGTATTTTAATTAGTTTCAGCTGTAACAACATGGATTCATGTGCAATAAGTGTGCAGTAATGTTAATGTCCCTGAAAACAAATGCATGTGTATTTTAATTAGTTTCAGCTGTAATAACGTTGATTCATGTCCAATTAGTGTACAGTAATGTTAATATCACTGAAAACAAGCCAATGCATGTGTATTTTACTTAGTTTGAGGTGTAACAACGTGGATTCATGTGCCATTACTGTGCAGTAATGTTAATATCACTGAAAACATGCAAATGCATGTGTATTTTACTCACTTTCAACTGTAACAAAGTGGACTCATGTGCCATTAGTGTGCAGTAGTGTTAATATCACTGAAAACACGGAAATGTATGTGTAGTTTACTTAGTTTCAGCTGTAATAACGTGGAATCATGTGCAATTAGTGTGCAGTAATGTTAAAATCACTGAAACGAAGCAAATTCATGCAAGTTTTACTTAGTTTCAGCGGTAATAACGTGGATTCTTGTGCAATGAGTGTGCAGTATTGTTAATATCACTGCAAACAAACAAATGCATGTTTAATTTACTTAGTTTCAACTGTAAAAACGTAGATTCAGGTGCCATTAGTGTGCAGTAGTGTTAATATCACTGAAAACACGCAAATGCATGTGTAGTTTACTTAGTTTCAGCTGTAATAAAGTGGACTCATGTGCAATTAGTGTGCAGTAATGTTAATATCACTGCAAACAAACTTATGCATGTGTAGTTTACTTAGTTTCAGCTGTAATAACGTGGATTCAGGTGCTATCAGTGTGCAGTTATGTTAATATCACTGAAGACAAGCAGATGCATGTGTATTTTTTTTAGTTTCAGCTGTAACAACGTGGATTCATGTGCAACTAGTGTGCAGCAATGTTAATATCACTGAAAACAAGCTAATGCATGTGTATTTTATTTGGTTTGAGCTGTAATAACGTAGATTCATGTGCAATTAGTGTGCAGTAATGTTATTATCACTGAAAACAAGCAGATGCATGTCTTTCTTAGTTTGTTTCAGCTATAATAACGTGGATTCATGTGCAATTAGTGTGCGGTATTGCTAATGTCACTGCAAACAAACAAATGCATGTGTATTTTACTTCGTTTTAGCTGTAACAACGTGGATTCATGTGCAATTAGGGTTTAACATTGTTAATATTAATTAAAACAAGCACATGCATGTGTATTTTATTTAATTGCATCTGTAATAACGTGGATTCATGTGCAATTAGCGTGCAGTAGTCTTAATATCACTGAAAACACGCAAATGCCTGTCTTTCATACTTAGTTTAAGCTGTAATAACGTGGATTCATGTGCAATTAATGTGTAGTAATGTTAATATCACTGCAAACAAACAAATCCATGTTTATTTTAATTAGTTTCAGCTGTAACAACATGGATTCATGTGCAATAAGTGTGCAGTAATGTTAATGTCACTGAAAACAAACAAATGCATGTGTATTTTACTTAGTTTCAGCTGTAATAACGTGGATTGATGTGCAATTATTGTTCAGCAGTGTTAAGATTACTTTAAACAAGTAAATGCATATGTATTTTACCTAGTTCCAAGTGTAAAAACGTAGATTCATGTGCAATTAGTATGCAGTAATGTTAGAATCACTGAAAACAAGCAAATCCATGTGTATTTTACTTAGTTTGAGCTGTAACAACGTGGATTCATGTGCAATTAGTGTGCAGTAATGATAATATCACTGAAAACAAGCAAATGCATGTGTATTATATTTAGTATTAGCTGTATTAACGTGGATTCATGTGCAATAAGTGTGCAGTAATGTTAATATCACTGCAAACAAACAAATGCATGTTTAATTTAGTTATTTTCAGCTGTATCAACGTGGATTCATGTACAATTATTGTGCAGTAATGTTAATATCACTGCAAAAAAGCAAATGCATGTGTATTTTATTCGGTTTCAGCTGTAATAACGTGGATTCATTTGCAATTAGTGTGCAGTATTGTTAATATCATTTCAAACAAACAAATGCATGCGTAATTTACTTAGTTTCAGCTGTAATAACGTGGATTCATGTGCAATTAGTGTGCAGTAATGTTAATCTCACTGAAGACAAGCTAATGCATGTGTATTTTATTTGGTTTGAGCTGTAATAACGTAGATTCATGTGCAATTAGTGTGCAGTAATGATAATATCACTGAAAACAAGCAAATGCATGTGTATTTTATTTAGTATTAGCTGTATTAACGTGGATTCATGTGCAATAAGTGTGCAGTAATGTTAATATCACTGCAAACAAACAAATGCATGTTTAATTTAATTAGTTCCAGCTGTAATAACGTTGATTCATGTCCAATTAGTGTACAGTAATGTTAATATCACCGAAAACAAACAAATGCATGTGTATTTTACTTCGTTTTAGCTGTAACAACGTGGATTCATGTGCAATTAGGGTTTAACATTGTTAATATTAATTAAAACAAGCACATGCATGTGTATTTTATTTAATTGCATCTATAATAACGTGGATTCATGTGCAATTAGCGTGCAGTAGTGTTAATATCACTGAAAAAACGCAAATGCCTGTCTTTCATAGTTAGTTTAAGCTGTAATAACGTGGATTCATGTGCAATTAATGTGTAGTAATGTTAATATCACTGGAAACAAACAAATCCATGTGTATTTTAATTAGTTTCAGCTGTAACAACATGGATTCATGTGCAATAAGTGTGCAGTAATGTTAATGTCCCTGAAAACAAACAAATGCATGTGTATTTTAATTAGTTTCAGCAGTAATAACGTTGATTCATGTCCAATTAGTGTACAGTAATGTTAATATCACTGAAAACAAGCCAATGCATGTGTATTTTACTTAGTTTGAGGTGTAACAACGTGGATTCATGTGCCATTACTGTGCAGTAATGTTAATATCACTGAAAACATGCAAATGCATGTGTATTTTACTCACTTTCAACTGTAACAAAGTGGACTCATGTGCCATTAGTGTGCAGTAGTGTTAATATCACTGAAAACACGGAAATGCATGTGTAGTTTACTTAGTTTCAGCTGTAATAACGTGGAATCATGTGCAATTAGTGTGCAGTAATGTTAAAATCACTGAAACGAAGCAAATTCATGCAAGTTTTACTTAGTTTCAGCGGTAATAACGTGGATTCTTGTGCAATGAGTGTGCAGTAATGTTAATATCACTGCAAACAAACAAATGCATGTTTAATTTACTTAGTTTCAACTGTAAAAACGTATATTCAGGTGCCATTAGTGTGCAGTAGTGTTAATATCACTGAAAACACGCAAATGCATGTGTAGTTTACTTAGTTTCAGCTGTAATAAAGTGGACTCATGTGCAATTAGTGTGCAGTAATGTTAATATCACTGCAAACAAACTTATGCATGTGTAGTTTACTTAGTTTCAGCTGTAATAACGTGGATTCAGGTGCTATCAGTGTGCAGTTATGTTAATATCTCTGAAGACAAGCAGATGCATGTGTATTTTTTTTAGTTTCAGCTGTAACAACGTGGATTCATGTGCAACTAGTGTGCAGCAATGTTAATATCACTGAAAACAAGCTAATGCATGTGTATTTTATTTGGTTTGAGCTGTAATAACGTAGATTCATGTGCAATTAGTGTGCAGTAATGTTATTATCACTGAAAACAAGCAGATGCATGTCTTTCTTAGTTTGTTTCAGCTATAATAACGTGGATTCATGTGCAATTAGTGTGCAGTATTGCTAATGTCACTGCAAACAAACAAATGCATGTGTATTTTACTTCGTTTTAGCTGTAACAACGTGGATTCATGTGCAATTAGGGTTTAACATTGTTAATATTAATTAAAACAAGCACATGCATGTGTATTTTATTTAATTGCATCTGTAATAACGTGGATTCATGTGCAATTAGCGTGCAGTAGTCTTAATATCACTGAAAACACGCAAATGCCTGTCTTTCATACTTAGTTTAAGCTGTAATAACGTGGATTCATGTGCAATTAATGTGTAGTAATGTTAATATCACTGCAAACAAACAAATCCATGTTTATTTTAATTAGTTTCAGCTGTAACAACATGGATTCATGTGCAATAAGTGTGCAGTAATGTTAATGTCACTGAAAACAAACAAATGCATGTGTATTTTACTTAGTTTCAGCTGTAATAACGTGGATTGATGTGCAATTATTGTTCAGCAGTGTTAAGATTACTTTAAACAAGTAAATGCATATGTATTTTACCTAGTTCCAAGTGTGAAAACGTAGATTCATGTGCAATTAGTATGCAGTAATGTTAGAATCACTGAAAACAAGCAAATCCATGTGTATTTTACTTAGTTTCAACTGTAAAAACGTATATTCAGGTGCCATTAGTGTGCAGTAGTGTTAATATCACTGAAAACACGCAAATGCATGTGTAGTTTACTTAGTTTCAGCTGTAATAAAGTGGACTCATGTGCAATTAGTGTGCAGTAATGTTAATATCACTGCAAACAAACTTATGCATGTGTAGTTTACTTAGTTTCAGCTGTAATAACGTGGATTCAGGTGCTATCAGTGTGCAGTTATGTTAATATCTCTGAAGACAAGCAGATGCATGTGTATTTTTTTTAGTTTCAGCTGTAACAACGTGGATTCATGTGCAACTAGTGTGCAGCAATGTTAATATCACTGAAAACAAGCTAATGCATGTGTATTTTATTTGGTTTGAGCTGTAATAACGTAGATTCATGTGCAATTAGTGGTGCAGTAATGTTATTATCACTGAAAACAAGCAGATGCATGTCTTTCTTAGTTTGTTTCAGCTATAATAACGTGGATTCATGTGCAATTAGTGTGCAGTATTGCTAATGTCACTGCAAACAAACAAATGCATGTGTATTTTACTTCGTTTTAGCTGTAACACGTGGATTCATGTGCAATTAGGGTTTAACATTGTTAATATTAATTAAAACAAGCACATGCATGTGTATTTTATTTAATTGCATCTGTAATAACGTGGATTCATGTGCAATTAGCGTGCAGTAGTCTTAATATCACTGAAAAACACGCAAATGCCTGTCTTTCATACTTAGTTTAAGCCTGTAATAAAGTGGATTCATGTGCAATAATGTGTAGTAATGTTAATATCACTGCAAACAAACAAATCCATGTTTATTTTAATTAGTTTCAGCTGTAACAACATGGATTCATGTGCAATAAGTGTGCAGTAATGTTAATGTCACTGAAAACAAACAAATGCATGTGTATTTTACTTAGTTTCAGCTGTAATAACGTGGATTGATGTGCAATTATTGTTCAGCAGTGTTAAGATTACTTTAAACAAGTAAATGCATATGTATTTTACCTAGTTCCAGTTGTGAAAACGTAGATTCATGTGCAATTAGTATGCAGTAATGTTAGAATCACTGAAAACAAGCAAATCCATGTGTATTTTACTTAGTTTGAGCTGTAACAACGTGGATTCATGTGCAATTAGTGTGCAGTAATGATAATATCACTGAAAACAAGCAAATGCATGTGTATTATATTTAGTATTAGCTGTATTAACGTGGATTCATGTGCAATAAGTGTGCAGTAATGTTAATATCACTGCAAACAAACAAATGCATGTTTAATTTAATTAGTTTCAGCTATAATAACGTTGATTCATGTCCAATTAGTGTACAGTAATGTTAATATCACTGAAAACAAGCCAATGAATGTGTATTTTACTTAGTTTGAGGTGTAAAAACGTGGATTCATGTGCCATTACTGTGCAGTAATGTTAATATCCCTGAAAACATGCAAATGCATGTGTATTTTACTTACTTTCAACTGTAATAAAGTGGACTCATGTGCCATTAGTGTGCAGTAGTGTTAATATCACTGAAAACACGCAAATGCATGTGTAGTTTACTTAGTTTCAGCTGTAATAACGTGGATTCAGGTGCTATCAGTGTGCAGTTATGTTAATATCACTGAAGACAAGCAGATGCATGTGTATTTTTTTTAGTTTCAGCTGTAACAACGTGGATTCATGTGCAACTAGTGTGCAGCAATGTTAATATCACTGAAAACAAGCTAATGCATGTGTATTTTATTTGGTTTGAGCTGTAATAACGTGAATTGATGTGCAATTATTGTTCAGCAGTGTTAAGATTACTTTAAACAAGTAAATGCATATGTATTTTACCTAGTTCCAAGTGTAAAAGCGTAGATTCATGTGCAATTAGTATGCAGTAATGTTAGAATCACTGAAAACAAGCAAATCCATGTGTATTTTACTTAGTTTGTGCTGTAACAACGTGGATTCATGTGCAATTAGTGTGCAGTAATGATAATATCACTGAAAACAAGCAAATGCATGTGTATTATATTTAGTATTAGCTGTATTAACGTGGATTCATGTGCAATAAGTGTGCAGTAATGTTAATATCACTGCAAACAAAACAATGCATGTCTAATTTAATTAGTTTCAGCTGTAATAACGTTGATTCATGTCCAATTAGTGTACAGTAATGTTAATATCACTGAAAACAGCCAATGCATGTGTATTTTACTTAGTTTGAGGTGTAACAACGTGGATTCATGTGCCATACTGTGCAGTAATGTTAATATCCCTGAAAACATGCAAATGCATGTGTATTTTTACTTACTTTCAACTGTAATAAAGTAGACTCATGTGCCATTAGTGTGCAGTAGTGTTAATATCACTGAAAACACGCAAAATGCATGTGTAGTTTACTTAGTTTCAGCTGTAATAAAGTGGACTCATGTGCAATTAGTGTGCAGTAATGTTAATATCACTGCAAACAAACAAATGCATGTGTAGTTTACTTAGTTTCAGCTGTAATAATGTGGATTCAGGTGCTATCAGTGTGCAGTTATGTTAATATCACTGAAGACAAGCAGAACGCATGTGTATTTTTTTTAGTTTCAGCTGTAACAACGTGGATTCATGTGCAATTAGTGTGCAGCAATGTTAATATCACTGAAAACAAGCTAATGCATGTGTATTTATTTGGTTTGAGCTGTAATAACGTAGATTCATGTGCAATTAGTGTGAAGTAATGTTATTATCATTGCAAACAAACAAATACATATTTAATTTAGTTATTTTAAGCTGTAGTAACGTAGATTCATGTGCAGATAGTGTGCAGTAATGTTAATATCACTGAAAACAAGTACATGCAGATGTATTTTACTTAGTTCCAACTGTAATAACGTAGATTCATGTGGAACTAGTTTTTCAGTAATGTTAATATTACTGCAAGTAAGCAAGTGCATGTGTATTTTATTAAAATTTCAGCTCTAACAACGTGGATTCACGTGCAATTAGGGTGGAGTAATGTTAATATCACTAAAAGGGAGCAAATGCATGTGTATTTTACTTAGTTTCAGCTGTAATAGCGTTCATTCATGTCCAATCAGTGTTGTGTAATGTTAATATCACTGAAAACAAGCAAATGCATGTGTATTTGAATTGAATTGAATTGCTGTTTAGACAGACACGTTTCTGTTTGCTGTGAATAAATTGATTTGAAGAGTAAATTAGAAGTTGTTAGCCAAGTAGATAGCTTTATCTAAGGTGGAGCACATTTGGTTGAAGCTCTGGAGCATGTTTGTATGAGTTCAGCGTTTTTGGAAACTGCGAATAACAGGAAGAAAAGTTGGAAAAGATAATATAAAAAGTAGGGCCTAAATGTGGTGTTTCCAATCAGACAAATATTGATTATTTGTTTTGTTGGAGAGCAGGTTGGGGAATCGAAATCGATAGTGGAAAGCAGAGGTTCCGGACAGGACTGCATAGGAAAATTAATTTTTTTTTTTTTTTTTTTTGTTTTTTTGTTTTTTTGTTTTGTTTTGTTTTGTTTTTTTTTGTTTTTTTTTTCCTCTTGTGTTTACTTTCTCTTTTGTGACTTTGCACTTTCCAAGGCAAAGGTTTCAGGTACCGACAGAATACGAGCCTCCTCTTTTTCTCTTTTCTTTATTTTTGCATGCATTGTTGGCATGCTACCTTTCCAAATTGGAAATAGCGGTACTTGTACCTCTTGTAATAAGGCAGCCATGGACCCTGAAATAACAGTATGCAGAAGATGCAAAATTGCATTTCATGTGATTGCTCTAATCAATCGCCAGAAGACAAGTTTGGTACAAACACTAAGGTGAAGCTATTTAATGCCGGTATCAACAAAAAAAATTATATATTTTTATGTGATATATGTCTTACTTCATTTGAAGTTTCCGAAGTGGACAACAATTCCGCAACATTAACATATTTGGAAAAGGCTATTACTACCCTTACAAGTGAACTTACTGAACTCAAGAAGGCTGTTACAACTGTTACTAAACCTGATGTTAAGTGCAGTGACACAGGAAATATTTCTAATTCTGATAACATTTGGAACGATAAAGATAGGATAAAAATTTTAAATCGAAAACTAGCGAGTCCCTTCTAATATTGAATAATTCAGGAATTGAGGTAGATGATGAAGAAAATATTCAACTTCTGGAAAAGGCTGTAATTGATAATGGTATCAACATAAACAATTCCTTCAAAGACAAAAAGGCAACTTCGTAGTTGCTTGTTGTCTGAAGTGAGCGAGATAAATTACAAAAAAGCTAAAGCAAGTAAATTATCAATTAAAATGTCCTAAGGCAAGAAGTACGGTAATATCAATAGTTGGATTCCGGAAAGAGTTGTCCTGTGAGGAAGTAGCAAAGACACTATTACTGCAAATAGTTTTCTTTCGAAGGAATCTTTGAAAAGTGGAGAAAACCTGGACTTGATATCAAAATATTTTCAGTAAAATCTACAAAATCAATAAAGATGTCTTCCAAGCTTTTGCAAGAGTATCTATAGAGTTGTGAAGGTTGATAAAGTCTAATGGAGATAAATTATTCCTCGGATTGAGAGCTTGCAAGGTATATGATCAGTTCCATGTTATGCGTTGCAATAATTGTCAGGGATTTGGTCACTACTTCTCTAAATGTAATTCCTCATTTCCAGTATGTGCAAAATGCTCGGGTCATCATGACACACGTACTTGTGAAAACTCTGTAGAAAGGTGTGTAAACTGTCAAGCAGCAAAACTTTCTGTTGCTCAATGTGCACATGCAGCAGATTCACTTGAATGCCCCTCAATGATGGAAGCAAAATCAAAAGCTCAGACAAATTTAAACATGTTAATGAACTAATGGAGAACACACTGACATGTATTTGTTCAACTCCCAATCCATAAATAACAAGCTTACTCTCTTCATGGAAGATGTTGTAGACAAAAATGCAGACATTGTTTTCCTTACGGAAACCTGGATTCCTTCATATAATACAACAACAACAGGAATTTTCTTGGATTTCAATTACGATTTCTATAACTTTCCTAGGATGAACAGGTTGAAATGTATTGGAGGAGGTGTAGGCATCCTATTCAAGAAATCGCTTTCTCATAAACCAATAGACATAGACCCTTTTGAATCATTTGAGTGTGGAATTGCGAACTAATAAGCACAAGGAATGCAGTGTGATTTGTGTTGTTATCTACAGACTAGCATATTAGCTTCTGAAATCGTTCTAAGAGAATTCCAAGAACTACTGGAGTCATTTCAATGAATGAGTCAAAGTTTTAATTGCGGGTGATTTTAATATTCATTTGATAACAAACAAGATATTTTAACGACAAAGTTAACAACCTTTTATTAGATTTAACTTAAAGCAATATGTCACTTTGTCACACAAAGGCACGGGCACACTATTGACTTTGTCATTGCACCTGCCGGGGAAATGGATATTTCAATATGGAATCCAAAGATATTTTATAAGTGATCATACATTAATTTCTTTTAATTTAAGGATGGCAACTGAGATTAAAACTAACGAACCAAACAATTTCGAGATTTTAAAGCAATAAATGAAAACGATTTTAATGAGAATTAAAGGAAATTATTCGTGGAATACACATTGGTACAAGTCTTCAAAATGTGTAGATATTTACAATACCGGTTAAACTCTTTGGTTCAGAAGCATGCTCCTGTGAAAGAAAAAGTCATGAAAATTAATAAAAATGCACCTTGGTTTGATGCAGAATACAAACAATTGAGAGCTAAGAAGAGAAAAGCGGAAAAACAGTTTAGGAAAGCAATGCAAATGAGGATAAGGAAAGTACAAACAACTTCGGTTAGAATGCAGTAAAATAGCAAAATGAAAAGAAGGAATTTATGTGAATAAAATCAATTTATCAACAAACAAGTTAAAAACGTTGTTTGAATTAACAAACCAACTATTGGGTAAACAGAAAAAGTTATTTTACCGTCGGAGGGTACAGACACTGAAATTGCTGAGAGTTTTAGAAACACTTTGAAGAAAAAATTTACAAAATAAGAAAGACAATAGGGACACACAAAAAAGATATGGATTTCGGAGTTCCATCCACAATTGGATTTAATCGATTAAGAAGTTTCCACCAACGTCTATTGAAGAACTTTCACAATTATAAAAGAACATAAAATGTCAACTTCGCCAGATGATCCATTTAATGGCAATTATTGTGTAGAATCTTGATACCTTTTCGCCTTTATGGGTGGACATCGTAACTTGTCTCTTGAAACTGGATCCATGACTTGTCTCAAGTCGCAATAGTTCTACCAATGCTAAAAGACATCAATAAGAAAAAGATCCAGAAACTACAAGAATTACCATCCTGTATCAACCTTGTTTTTGTAGTAATAATTGAGAGATGTGTAGCTAGGAGACTTACTTGTCACATAAAGCGAATGATTTAGAATCGAAGTACCAATTTGGGTATAAGCAAGATCATTCTACAGAACTCTTATATTAAACTGATGATGACATCTTGAGACGTTCGAAAAGAAATCAGCAACTGTTTTGCTACTTCTTGATCTTAGCGCAGCATTTGATACTGTTGACCATGCAAAGCTCTTGGATATTCTTCGTAGTAAAATTGGGATAGAAGGTCAGGTATATTGTTGGCTTAAATCATTTATTGAGAATAGAGAACAAAAAGTTATGGTTCGTGGTTCTACTTCCAGATCTACGTCATTAAAATACGGTGTTCCACAAGGTCAGTTCTTGGACCATTATTATTTAACATTTACATACAGTCATTTTATTCAACAGTTCATTGTCACTCCTTTGCTGTTTTTGGGTTTGCAGACGATCATCAGCTTTATAGACCCTGTCACCCTATCTTTCAGACAAAGGTACTCACTTCAGATGTACCAGAATGTCTGAATTTAGTAGGGCAGTGGATGACATCATATTTTTTAATGCTCAATAAAACAAAAACAAAGATATTGGTTTTGGCTCCACCTGCTTTAAAGTCGCAAATTAAAATACATGGAGTAAACTTTGATGATAAATGCATACGATTTGTTGAGGAGGCTAAAAATTTGGGAGTCTGGATGATACGGAACTAAACTTTGAAACACATATTAAGAAGATAGTATCAGAATGCAACTTTATTTTAAGAAATATTGCAAAAATTAAATTCTATTTACCCATGGACTGTATAAATACTTTAATTTCATCTCTTGTTTCCTCGAAATTAGACTACTGCAACTCTCTTTTCTTAATATTACAAATAAAACTTGCCATGATGCAGTGGTACAAAATGCAGCAGTACGCCTTATTTTAACAAACAAAAATTTGACCGTGCCTCTATCTCACCACTATTCTACCAGCTGCATTGGGTTAAAGATTAAGGAGAGATTGTATTTAAGTTTGTCTCATCATTCATAAATGCATCTGGGATGTAGCTCCTGTAGTCCTAAAAGAAAAATTGTATTACTAACGAAAGGACAATGTCACGTTTGTACCAAAAACACAGAACAAATATGGGGATAAAGCATTTTCTAATGCAGCTCCCGTAATTTGGAACAAGCTCCCAATATCAATAAAAAGGAATCGATCGCAATCAATTTAAGAGACAATTAAAACCTTCTTAATGACAACAAATTTAACTGATTTTATTCAAACTGAATGTTTTAAATAGTCCACTGTTGAGCAAGCAGTCAAATGACTGCAGAAACAGTGAGTAAGCCAGTATTATTATAATATTATTATTATTTTATCGTTTCAGCTGTAACAACGTGGATTTCGCGAATTAGTGTTAGCATTGTTATATTAATTAAAAAAAGCAAATGCATGTAAATTTTAGTTAGTTTCAGCTGTAACAACATGGATTCATGTGCAATAAGTGTGCAGTAATGTCAATGTCACTGAAACAAACAAATGCATGTGTAATTTACTTAGTTTCAGCTGCAATACGTGGATTGATGTGAAATTAGTGTGCAGTAATGTTAAGATACTGAAAACAAGTAAATGCATATGTATTTTACTTAGTTTCAACTGTAAAACGTAGATTCAGTGCAATTAGTGTGCAGTAATGTTAATCTCACGGAAAACATGCAAATGCATGTGTTCTTAGTTAGTTTCAGCTGTAATAACGTGGATTCATGTGCAATTAGTGTGCAGTGAATGTTAATATCACTGCAAAACAACAAAATGCATGTGTAATTTAGTTAGTTTCAGCTCAATAAACGTGATCATGTGCAATAGTGTGCAATAATGTTAATATCACTGAAAACAAGCAAATACATGTGTATTTTACTTAGCTTCAGCTGTAATAACGTGAATCATGTGCAATTAGTGTGCAGTAATGTTATATCACTGAAAACAAGCAAATGATGTGTATTTTACTTAGTTCCAAAGTGTTAACGTAGATTCATTGCGTAATAGTGTGCAGTAATGTTAAATCACTGAAAAGAAGCAAATGCATGTGTGCTTTACTTAGTTTCCGTGTAATAACGTGGATTCATGTGCAATTAGTGTGCAGTAATGTTAATAGCACTGAAAACGCGCATGTGTCTTTTTACTTAGTTTAGCTGTAATAACGTGATTCATGTGCAATTAGTGTGCAGTAATGTTAATATCACTGCAAACAAACAAATGCATGTGTATTTACTTAGTTTCAGCTTAATAACGTGGATTCATGTGCAATTAGTGTGCAGAATGTTAATGTCACTGAAAAACAAATGCATGTGTATTTTACTTAGTTTCAGCTGTAATAACGTGGATTGATGTGCAATTATTGTTCAGAGATGTTAATTACTGAAACAAGCAAATGCATATGTATTTTACTAGTTCAAGTGTAAAAACGTGATTCATGCAATTAGTATGCAGTATGTTAAATCACTGAAAACAAGCAAATCATGTGTATTTTACTTAGCAGCTGTAACAACGTGGATTCATGTGCAATTAGTGTGCAGTAATGATAATATCACTGAAAACAAGCAAATGCATGTGTATTTATTAGTTTAGCTGTATAACGTGGATTCATGTGCAATAGTGTGCAGTAATGTTAATATCACTGAAACAAGCAAATGCATGTTAATTTACTTAGTTTCAGCTGTAATAACGTTGATTCATGCAATTAGTGTACAGTAATGTTAATATCACTGAAAACAAGCAATGCATGTGTATTTTACTTAGTTTCAGGTGTAAACGTGGATTCATGTGCCATTACTGTGCAGTAATGTTAATATCCTGAAAACAAGCAAATGCATGTGTATTTACTTACTTTCAGCTGTAATAAGTGGACTCATGTGCATTAGTGTGCGTAATGTTAAATCACTGAAAACACAAATGCATGTGTAGTTTACTTAGTTTCAGCTGTAATAACGTGGATTCATGTGCAATTAGTGTGCAGTAATGTTAATATCACTGAAAAAACAAATGCATGTGTAGTTTACTTAGTTTCAGCTGTAATAACGTGGATTCATGTGCAATTAGTGTGCAGTATGTTAATATCACTGAAACAAGCAAATGCATGTGTATTTTTTTGTTTCAGCTGTAATAACGTGGATTCATGTGCAATAGTGTGCAGCAATGTTAATATCACTGAAAACAAGCAATGCATGTGTATTTATTTGTTTCAGCTGTAATAACGTATTATGTGCAATTAGTGTGCAGTAATGTTAATATCACTGAAAACACGCAAATGCATGTGTATTTACTTAGTTTCAGCTGTATAAAGTGGATTCATGTGCAATTAGTGTGCAGTAATGTTAATATCACTGAAAACAAGCAAATGCATGTGTTTTTACTTAGTTTCAGCTGTAATAACGTGGATTCAGTGCAATTAGTGTGCAGTAATGTTAATATCACTGAAACAAGCAAATGCATGTGTATTTTTTTTAGTTTCAGCTGTAAAACGTGGATTCATGTGCAATTAGTGTGCAGTAATGTTAATATCACTGAAAACAAGCAAATGTATGTGTATTTTACTTAGTTTGAGCTGTAATAACGTGATTCATGTGCAATTAGTGTGAAGTAATGTTATTATCACTGAAAACAAGCAGATGCATGTCTTTCTTAGTTTGTTTCAGCTTAATAACGTGGATTCATGTGCAATTAGTGTGCAGTAATGTTAATGTCACCGAAAACAAACAAATGCATGTGTATTTTAATTAGTTTCAGCTGTAATAACGGATTCATGTGCAATTAGTGTACAGTAATGTTAATATCACTGAAAACAAGCAAATGCATGTGTATTTTACTTAGTTAACTGTATTAACGTGGATTCATGCAATTAGTGTGCAGTAATGTTAAATCACTGAAAAAAGCAAATGCATGTGTGTTTACTTAGTTTCGCTGTAATAACGTGGATTCATGTGCAATTAGTGTGCAGTAATGTTAATGTCACGAAACAAACAAATGCATGTGTTTTACTTAGTTTAGCTGTAACAACGTGGATTCATGTGCAATTAAGTGTAGTAATGTTAATATCACTGAAACAAACAAATCCATGTGTATTTTAATTAGTTTCAGCTGTAACAACATGGATTCATGTGCATATAGTGTGCAGAACGTTAATGTCACTGAAAACAAACAAATGCATGTGTATTTACTTAGTTTCAGCTGTAATAACGTGGATTGATGTGCAATTATTGTTCAGCAGTGTTAGATACTTTAAACAAGTAAATGCATATGTATTTTACCTAGTTCCAAGTGTAAAAACGTGGATTCATGTACAATTAGTATGCAGTAATGTTAGAATCACTGAAAACAAGCAAATCCATGTGTATTTTACTTAGTTTGACTGTAACAACGTGGATTCATGTGCAATTAGTGTGCAGTAATGATAATATCACTGAAAAAAGCAAATGCATGTGTATTATATTTAGTTAGCTGTATTAACGTGGATTCATGTGCAATAAGTGTGCAGTAATGTTAATATCACTGCAAAAAACAAATGCATGTTTAATTTATTAGTTTCAGCTGTAAAACGTTGATTCATGTCCAATTAGTGTACAGTAATGTTAATATACTGAAAACAAGCAATGCATGTGTATTTTACTTAGTTTGAGTGTAAAACGTGGATTCATGTGCCATTACTGTGCAGTAATGTTAATATCCCTGAAAACATGCAAATGCATGTGTATTACTTACTTTTCACTGTAATAAAGTGGACTCATGTGCAATTAGTGTGCGGTATGTTAATATCACTGAAACACGAAAAATGCATGTGTAGTTTACTTAGTTTCAGCTGTAATAAAGTGGATTCATGTGCAATTAGTGTGCAGTAATGTTAATATCACTGCAAACAAACAAATGCATGTGTAGTTTACTTAGTTTCAGCTGTAATAACGTGGATTCAGGTGCTATCAGTGTGCAGTATGTTAATATCACTGAAAAGCAAGCAGATGCATGTGTATTTTTTTGTTTCAGCTGTAACAACGTGGATTCATGTGCACTAGTGTGCAGCAATGTTAATATCACTGAAAACAAGCTAATGCATGTGTTTTATTTGGTTTGAGCTGTAATAACGTAGATTCATGTGCAATTAGTGTGAAGTAATGTTATTATCACTGAAAACAAGCAGATGCATGTCTTTCTTAGTTTGTTTCAGCTATAATAACGTGGATTCATGTGCAAATGTGCAGTAATGTTAATGTCACCGAAAACAAACAAATGCATGTGTATTTTACTTAGTTTCAGCTGTAATAACGTTGATTGATGTGCAATTATTGTTCAGCAGTGTTAGGATACTTTAAACAAGTAAATGCATATGTATTTTACCTAGTTCCAAGTGTAAAACGTAGATTCGTGTACAATTAGATGCAGTAATGTTAGAATCACTGAAAACAAGCAAATCCATGTGTATTTTACTTAGTTTGAGCTGTAACAACGTGGATTCATGTGCAATTTGTGTGCAGTAATGATAATATCACTGAAAACAAGCAAATGCATGTGTATTATACTTAGTATTAGCTGTATTAACGTGGATTCATGTGCAATAGTGCAGTAATGTTAATATCACTGCAAACAACAAATGCATGTTAATTTAATTAGTTTCAGCTGTAATAACGTGATTCATGTGCCAATTAGTGTACAGTAATGTTAATATCACTGAAAACAAGCAAATGCATGTGTATTTTACTGAGTTTGAGCTGTAAAAACGTGGATTCATGTGCCATAGTGTGCAGTAATGTTAATATCCTGAAAACAGCAAATGCATGTGTATTTACTTACTTTCAACTGTAATAAAGTGGACTCATGTGCATTAGTGTGCAGTAATGTTAATATCACTGAAAAACACGCAAATGCATGTGTAGTTTACTTAGTTTCAGCTGTAATAAACGTGGATCATGTGCAATTAGTGTGCAGTAGTGTTAATATCACTGAAAACACGCAAATGCATGTGTAGTTTACTTAGTTTCAGCTGTAACAACGTGGATTCATGTGCAACTAGTGTGCAGCAATGTTAATATCACTGAAAACAAGCTAATGCATGTATTTTATTTGGTTTGAGCTGTAATAACGTAGATTCATGTGCAATTAGTGTGAAGTAATGTTATTATCACTGAAAACAAGCAGATGCATGTCTTTCTTAGTTTGTTTCAGCTATAATAACGTGGAATTCATGTGCAATTAGTGTGCAGTATTGCTAATTTCACTCAAACAAACAAATGCATGTGTATTTTACTTCGTTTTAGCTGTAACAACGTGGATTCATGTGCAATTAGGGTTTAACATTGTTAATATTAATTAAAACAAGCACATGCATGTGTATTTTATTTAATTGCATCTGTAATAACGTGGATTCATGTGCAATTAGCGTGCAGTAGTCTTAATATCACTGAAAACACGCAAATGCCTGTCTTTTCATACTTAGTTTAAGCTGTAAT